>PVKM010005088.1:0-49319 GCA_004027735.1 Carollia perspicillata
TGAGTGGATTTTTAACAGCAGCTTTATTGAAGTATAATTGACAGACCATACATATTTAAAGTACACTATCTGATATGCAGAAACCATCAACACAATCAAGATGGCAAACAACTGCGTCACCCCCGAAGTGTCTTCATGCACCTGTATCCCTCCCACCCCCGGCCACCTAGGCAACCGCCCATCTTCCTTCTGTCACTACACGTTAGTTTGCATTTTCTAGAATAGAAATTTCATATAAATGAAATTGTATGGTATGTATTTTTTCTGTCTGGTGTTTTTCATTCAGTATAATTATTTTGAGATTCAGTCATGATCTAGTGTGTATCAATAGTTTATTCCTTCTCATTTCTAAAAGCATTCCACTGTATTGACATGCTGATGGACATTTGGGTTGCTTCCTGTTGATGGACATTTGGGTTACTTCCAGTTTGTGACTATTACAAATAAAGCTGCTCTGAACAGTCCTGTTTGCCTTCATATAAGAAAGAAAATGCTTTCATTCCAGTAGGAATAGAATGGCTGTGTCATGTTTTAGGTTTATATTTAACTTTTTAAGAAACTATTTTCTGGCCCTGGCAGGGTAGCTCAGTTGGTTAAAGCATTCATTGTCCTTGATATAACAAGGTTGTAGGTTCAATCCTTGCTCAGGGCACATACAAGAATCAACCAATGAGCCCTGGCTGGTGTGGCTCAGTGGACTGAGCGCTGGCCTGCAAACCAAAGGATCACCAGTTTGATTTCCAGTCAGGGCATACACCTGGGCTATGGGCCAGGTCTCCAGTAGGGGGCACATGAGAGGCAACCACACACTGATGTTTCTCTCCCTCTCTTTCTCCCTTCCTTCTCTTTTCTAAAAATAAATAAATAAAATATTTTAAAAAATCAACCAATGAATGCATTAAAAAGTGAAATAACAAATTTATGTTTCTCTTTCTCTCTCAAATCAATAAATTAAAAAAAGAAATTATTTTCTAAAATGTTGTCCTAGATGTATGCGACTTCCCATTCCTCCACATCCTTGCTAACACTTGTATCATCAGTCTTTTTAACTTTTAACATTCTAAAGATGTGGAGTAGTATTTCATTGTGATTTTAATTGACATTCCTCTAATAACAAGTTATGTTGACCATCTTTTCATGTACTTACCCTCCAAGCATGTATCTTCCTTGATGAAGTGTTCATTTAATTTTTTTAATTTTTCTTCAGTTGCTCTATTGAGTTTAGGGCTATTTATATATTTGCATATAAGCCCTTTATCAGATATGTCCTATGCAAATATTTTCTTCCATCTGAATTTCAATGGAGTCCAATTTATCCATTTTTCCTCTAACATGGACCATGCTTTTGGTGTCACAGCTGAAAAATTCTTTGCTTAACTCAAGGTCACAAAGATATTATCTTATCTTTTCTTCTAAAAGTTTTATACTTCTAGGTTTTACATGTGGATCTTTAACCCATTCAGAGTATGAATCACAGATCATATGTTTGCATATAAATTCCAATCATTCCAGCACCGTCTGTTGAAAAACTGTCTGAACTGCCTTTCTTCTTCTGTCACAATCAGCTGACTGTATATATATATATATATATATATATATATATATATATATATATATACACACACACATATATAGTACACATATATATAAGAAAGAAAATGCTTTCATTCCAGTAGGAATAGAATGGCTGTGTCATTCTATATATGTACATATATATATATATATATGCACTCTTTATGCTGTTTCATTGATCCATATAACTATCTTTGTATCAATCTAAGAATGTCTTGATTAATGTGGATTTATAATTCATCTTGAACTGAGGTAGTATAAGTCTTCAAACTTTGTTCTTATTCTTCAAACTGTCTTGACTGTTCTAGGTCCTTTGTATTTCCATATGCATGTTAGAATAGCCTTGTCAATTTCTTTAAAAAATTAAAAAGCTCCTGAAGTTTTGATTGGCAGTATGTTGAATATATAGATCAGTTTAGGGAGAATGGGCTTTTTTAACAGTTTTGAATCTCCCAATCCACAAAATTGGTATATATCTCTCCACATAATGGATTTTTGAAATATTATTCGGTGTGTACTGACTTCTGTAAATTCATAAAGTTACAAATATATGCTTATAAATATTTTTCTGATGTGTGTCTGTGTGTTTGGAAACTATCGAAACTTGTCACGTTTTGATTAACCAAATGGTATATACCCCATGTTTTGGGTTGTACCAAAGCAACATGGGTGGAGCCAAGAGCATAGGACCATGGGAGGGACCCTAAAAATTGGTAGAAATTTGACAGTGGACCTCCACAAGCAGTAAAATTGATGCCATTGTGCTATGTTAATATATTACAGAAAGATACTACCCAAATCTCAGGGCCAAAAGTACTCATGGTAACAGGTAGTCACAGACCAAAAACCTCTTCCAGAAGAAAGGAACCCCCTCACCATGCTACCTTGGCTGTGGCCCTTTCCTTCCTGAGAGAGAAATGAAAAAGCTTATCCATGGCACGTTAGAAAATCTCTTCACCTCTACTCCACATGATGGGACTTCTTGGAAACAAGAAATAAACCTTTTCGTGGTAAGTCACTGAGGTTTAAGGTTTTGTCTGTTGGTGCAGCTACTGTTAATTATGTGAATGAATATGGTCAAACTTACTAACACAGTTGAGAAGTTCCCTTGGCACAACACCAAATCAAGATGAGTAGAGCTTTCAGCCATCAAATGCTGTTAACTAAAACAGAGAGGGGCGCTAGGGCCACCCTTTTGTGTTAGGTTTTTTTGAACTAGCACTGAAACTGTTTTAGAGCCAAAAGAGTTTGCCCACCTGGCACTGGCAGAGTCAAACGTCAGAGACCAAGAATTGCAGTGGAGAAAGATTGGCTACTTTATTATGAATGGTGCCACCCAGGAGAACAGGAAGCTAATGCCCAAAAGCCAGAACACCCCAAAGGTGTGTATGTTATCATTTATATAGGGTAATGTCCCAAGATTACAGATTATATAGGGCAAAATCACAAGACACCATGATTAAGGATTTGGAGTCATGCTGGGAGCTGATCAGTGGGCAGTGAGGTAAGGGGAGTGAATCATTTCTTAAGGTCTTAAGGACAGCTCTGAGGTCTTTTTAGTGTCCTTCTGTCCTGTCTCCTGAGAAAATAATCAGGAAGTAATTCCACCTTAGAACTCAGGAGCTGAACCATAGATTAGATCAAGATGTCATCTTTTGCCTGCCAGAATCCAGACCTCGTGATCATTAGTCAGGGCCAGACCTACTGTCTTCTGCTGCCTTAGAGGTTGCTGATTATTGTGGGGAAGGCTAGGTCTCTCATATATATATATTTATATACACACGCACACACACACATACGTATGCATATATATATGGTATATACATGCATGCACATATATTAGGGGTATATTAGGGGTGTATGTGTGTGTGTGTATACATAAATATATATTATGGGAACTCGAGAGTTAAAGAGTTTAATGCTGTGGAAAGCTGTTACTCCACGAACTGGAAGACATGAACTATGTTACTCCAGGAGGTTGTCTGCAAGTGATGGGGATGGGATCTGCGCCACTGTGTTCCAGGGAGGGAAGTCCGTTGACTCAGATCAGGAATTGTTTATCAGCAAATAGAAAAATACTAGGAAAACTGCCACAGGACTGCAACTCTTATCTGATTAACCTTTTCCCAAACATCTTACTTAGCCTTTCCTTCTTCCTATAAGAAAGGTCAGCTTGAGATGAGATGTCAAGGTGGCTTTTGGGAGTGCATAACCTGCCCTCTTCTCAGGTCACCGGCATCTAGATAAAGCGCCACAGAGAGTCCATCCTCTCCTCGCTGGTTCTGGCAGTGTGACAGGCAGCACAAACGTCCACTTTTCCGGTTTTGTTATGTATATATAATGAAAAGAGAGAGACAGGGACAGAGACAGAGATGATTTCAAGAATTAGGATTTAAAACTAAATTTAAACAAAGTCATAAAGACCACCAGTTTCCGAACTGAGCCCACACACACCACTCAGAGAATGTGAAGAGGCAGCGGAAGCAGACATGCGGTAAATACGTACATTGATGGCATCTGGAAACAGACATCTCAGTAACCCATCTAAATGAAACCTTTATCACCTACTCGTTTAAGGTGCTTTGACTTGCAGGCGCAGAGGTGTAGAAACCTCTGCCAGGCTTTAGGCAGAGCCCAGATAAGCAGGCTTTCCTTCCAAAGGCATACTGGTTTCCCTTCATGCCGAGGGCTACCATCAAGACTTTTCTGTAACAAAGACAAAGCAGTAGGGTACTTGCCTGTTCACCACTGAAACTCTCCAGTTCATTATCAAGGAGGAAAGAGAAGCCTTCCTGCAGGCGGAAAGACCAGAGGTGACTTTCATCTGATGCAATGGTTATATAATACTGCCTCCCTTAGAAATTACATTGTAGCAGGAATCTTAGCAACATTACCAAAAATAAGTTAATAAATAAAACTCTCTGGCTCCAAGCTCACCTTACACTTGTCCTACAGCCATCAAAAAGAACACATTAGGAGATTCCACCAGGGCTATAATCTTGCTCAAGAGGAACTGATAGTAATCTACAGAGAGAATTCAGAAGTTGCGGCTTGACCGTGTTTCCTTTTATACAAGGATTGATCTTTGTTTTAGAGCAGTGGAGGACCAATCTGCTTATAGCTAATTGCACCAGTAGCAACATGAGCTATGAGAAAAAAGAAAAAGGGAACTTTTAAACAACACATTAGTCTCAGAATGGCAAAGATATCCATCCATGTCTGTGAGAAGGAAAAATATTCAGGACAGTTTTCTGCTTACCAGAGGGCTCGAGTATTTTAGAATTCTTTTAGATTTGTGATGTGAAGAACTTTTTTTTTTTTTTGACGAGTTAGCCAAAATGATAGCCTGATTTAACAGGACCAAGTGAAAATTTAGTCAAAATATTTTGGGGTTTTTTTGGTTTGTTTGTTCGTTTGTTTTGGTTTGTTTTGCCAGTCTACCTGTGCAACATCTTGAAAGCTCATTGTTGTTACTTAAAGGAAACAAGTTCTAAAGAGGTCTCAGTGGCCTCAGAACAGTCCCCAGAAGAGATTCTGGTTTCTTCTATGCAGTTGTGGCACTGAGCCATGTGGACAGTTTTAGGTGTGGGGAGCAGGTTTATACAGGATGATTCTGGCTTGACTGTGACCTGGAACAGTCACCCCAGGGATTCTCATCCAGTTTATCTGCACAAGGCCAAGGCAAAAGAGATGGTTTCCTGTTACACTCCTTGTCTGTCCGAGGCCTTCACACTTGGCCAGAGGGACATTTAGCCTCATTCTTTTTCTAACTCCAGCGCCCCCTGCAGCATGAAAGGTATCAGCTCATCAGGAGGCTGAGAAGAGGGGTTCAGAAGCTGCAAGACAAGGATGACAACGGACAAGGTATTCAACCATGCTTCCTGTCCAGAACCAAGATTGTTTACTTAGATTAGAATAAATCCAGATGTGGTGCAGCCACCAGAGTGCTATAAAATATGTTGACAGGTGAATTGAAATTCTATTTGGCATTTGCTTGGAACTACTCAGGTGTGGGTGGAAGGCAGGGAGATGGGAGGGGAGATTACAGATAAAACAGTGATCGCCAGGAGTTGACACTTGTTGAAATTGGGGGATGGGGATGGGAGAGTAACAGTCTTCTCATAGAATGGGTGTGTGGTTCACACAAGCTAATGAATTCAAAGTACGCAGCCTCCAGTAAGTGCTCAATAAATAGTAGCTATTTCCCCCACTTTACACTTGAAACTCAGAGAAGTAACTTGCCTGAAGCAGCAGAGCTAGGTCTCTAAACTACCCCCATCTTATTTCAAAGCCTGTGCTCTTAGCCACTCTCCTATTTGATACATACTATGCCCAATGCCCAGCCCGACAACTAATTACTAGGTGCTGCCACTGTATTAAGTACTTTGTATGAATTACCATACTTAATTATTATAAGTCTTATGATGATGGACTATTAATATAGACATTGTATAAATGAGGAGACTGAAAGCATAAAATATTTGAGCATTCTGCCCCAGAAAAAGGTCAGCAGGGTGGAACCAGACATGGAGCCCTGGCACTCTGACTGTGGACCACGAACCACAGGGCAGTGCATCAGTGCTCACCCTGGGTTAGGTTGTGTGCAGAGCCACAAGGAGAGGGAGGATAGTGGAAATGGCCCTGATGACCCCTGGGCTGTCTTTGGAAACTACCAACAAAAACTGAGCTGTTTTGAAGCAATCAGCACGTATTCCCTTCTCGATACTTCCCCCCACCTTCACTACCGCAGTCCACCCGGCATCCTCCTCCCTGCATATCTCTTTCCTCTCTCCTTTTTCAGTTTCCATGGTTCTCCCCAACTTGGCTCCTCTTTTACTTTCAAAATTGTGGTTGCTTAATCCTCCCTCCACGAAGAGCCCTGAGGGGACCCAAGCCTGGTTACAAAGGCAGACTTCTCAATGATTCATTCAGCTAATGATCAAATGACTGACAGTGAATGAGGTGCTAGAGGTTGCAGAGATGAAGGACCCACCTCTCAAGTTCACAGTCTAGTGCTTTGCAGATGGCAGTTACTCACCAGTTACAGAGCACCTATCACATGCCAGGTCCTCTTGCAGACTTTGGCATGAAGCATACACAAATGTAAAACACACAAGGTCACCTCCATTCAAGTTGAGAAGTATGAGGTAGAGGTGAAATAAAGAAACCAATAACTGCAATAAATTTGGGTAGGTGCTATTTCTGTGTTAGAAACAAGAGCAGACCACTACACAAACACAAGAAAGTGACACCTGAATGGAATCTTAAAACACAGGGAACCTGGTAAGGAGAGTGCGCAGCCACAAGCAAAAGCCTGGAGTTGTGCACCCAGTAGGGTACATATAGGTGTCATGTCTGGGCCAGAAGTGTGAGCAAGAGAAGGTGAGATTAGAAAGAAGCAGAAAATTCTGGCCAAGATGCAGGCACAGGCAGATACACTATGCCTCCTCGCACAACCAAAGGGCAACAACAAATTTAAAAACAAAAAAAATAACCAGAACTGCCAGAAAATCAAACTGTATGGAAGTCCAACGATCAAGGAGTTAAAGAAGAAACATTCATCCAGGCTGGCAGGAAGGACAGAGATGGGCAGTTGGGGTGGAAGGGACATGCAGCAAGGCAGTGACTAGAACACAGGGCAGGCTGGGCAGTCCCATATTTGCGTACAGATAAACCAGGAGGAACAACTGGAGAGCAAGACAAACCACACAACCCAGGGTTCCCGTGCAGGGGAAATAAAGCCTCAAAACCTCTGGCTGTAAAAACTATGGGGGTAGTGGCAGCAGGAGAAACTCCCAGACTCACAGGAGAGTTCGTTGCAGAGACCCACAGGGTCCTAGAATGTACACAAAACCATCCACCCAGGAACCAGCACCAGAAGGGTCCAATTTGCTTGTGGGTAGCAGGGGAAGTGACTGAAAGATTGCTGAGAGCTAACCAAGCAGCATTGTTCCCTCTGTGACCCCTCCCCCACATACAGTGCCACAGTGCAGCAAAGAGGGTTGCCCAACCCTGGCAAATACCTAAAGCTCAGACCCTTACTATGTAATAGGCACACTGAGACAAAATTATATATATATATATATATATATATATATATATATATATATATATATATCCCAAATGAAAGAACAGCACAAAGTTCCAAAAATAGAACTAAGTGATGATGAGATAGCCAACCTACCAGGTGCAGAGTTCAAAACACTGGTAATCAGGATGCTGAAAGAAATAGTTGAGTATGATCACAAAATAGAGGAAGAAGTAAAGGCTATGCAAAGTGACATAAAGGAAAATATACAGGGAACCAGCACTGAAAGAATGGAAACTGGGACTCAAATCAACAATTTGGAGAAGGAAGAAATAAACATTCAACTAGAACAGAATGAAGAAATAAGAATTCAAAAGAGTGAAGAGAGACTTAGGAACCTCCAGGACAACTTTAAACATTCCAACATCTGAATCATAGGAGTGCCAGAAGGAGAAGAGGAAGAGCAAGAAATTGAAAACTTATTTGCAAAAATAATGCAAGGGAACTTCCCTAATCTGGCAAAGGAAATAGACTTCCAGGAAGCTCAGAGAGTCCAAAAGAAGTTAGACCCAAAGAAGGACACACCAAGGCACATCACAATTATGTTACCTAAGATTAAAGATAAGGAGAAAATCTTAAAAGCAGCAAGGGGAAAGGGACAGGTGCTTACAAAGGAGTTCCCATAAGACTATAAGCTGATTTTTCAAAAGAAATTTTGTAGGCAAGAAGGGGCTGGAAAGAAGTATTGAAAGTCATGAAGCAAGGACCTACATCAAAGATTACTCTATCCAGCAAAGCCATCATTTAGAATGGAAGGGCAGATAAAGTGCTTCCCAGATAAGGTCAAGTTCAAGGAGTTCATCATCACCAAGCCCTCATTATATGAAATGTTAAAGGGACTTATCTAAGAGCAAGAAGATGATCAAAAATATGAACAGTAAAATGACAACAAACTCACAACTATCAGCAACTGAACCTAAAAAAAAAAGCAAAAACAAACTAAGCAAACAACTAGAACAGGAACAGACTCATAGTAATGGAGATCACATGGAGGGTTAACAATGAGGAGTGGGAAGGGGGAGAATGGGGGAAAAGGTACAGAGAATAAGAAGCATAAATAGTAGGTATAAAATAGACAAGGGGAAGTTAAGAATAGTATACGAAATGGAGAAGCCAAAGAACTTATATGTATGACCAATAGACATGAACTAAGCAGGATGGGGATGCTGGTGAGAGGGGCGGTGCAGGGTGGAGCGGAATAAAGAGGAGAAAAAAATGGGACAACTGTAATCGTATAAGCAATAAAATATACTTTAAAAGGAAGAAAGAAGCAAGGGCAGTGGAAGACTTGTCTGCTGCCCTAAGGCTCCTGGACTCTACCATGTGTTCCCAAGGCCTGTGTGTTTAGTAAACTTGCCTAAGAATCACCCAGGGTGCTTGTGAAAGCCGTGTTCCAAGTTTTACACCAGACCTACTGCATCAGTCTTCAGGGGACGGGCTTTGAATGAGTCATTTTAACAAGCCATCAGGTATTTTTGATGATCAGGAAAGTCTGGAAACAGCCTGGAGATGACGCCAGGCAACAGGAACTAGTTCTTGACCAGTTCTTATCTGAACGCAAGTATCCTCATACCCCCGCCCTTGCAGAGCTGAGTCCTCGAACCTCCCCCAAACGTCTGAACAGTCAGTAGGGTTGGTACACCCACCTGGCCTTGGGACTTCTGGACTCTTGAACAAATAAGACAGTGTGTGACCTTTGCCACCAGAGGCACTGCTGCAAATCAGTTTGTGTCCCCTGGCAGAGATCAAACAGCAGACATACAAGAAATGGAATATATTCTGCTTTCCCTTTCCACTGTTTCTTTTTCTTTTTTTATCCTTACCTGGGGACAATTTTTTTCATTGCTTTTAGAGAGAGAGGAAGGGAGAGAAAAATCAATTCGGGAGAGAAGCATCAATTAGTTGCCTCTTGTATGCACCCAGACTAGGGATCAAACTGGCAACCTAGGTATGTGCCCTGACTGGGAATCAAACCTGCAACCTTTCAGTTACAGGATGATGCTCCAACCAAGCAAGCCACACAGACCAGGGATTTTTCTCTTTATTTTTATGAGGTTATGAGGGCTTAGGTTTACAACATGCACTAGAAAGGAAGAGACGAACTGAACACTGCATCAATAAAAGAAGTAGAAGGAACAGAGGATCCTGGGACAGGGGTTAGGGTGGTGAGTAAAAATTTTTATGGGTTAGAAAATTATGTTTTTACCTATTTGGAAAACTGTACCAGAACATGCCTTGATGAGGAAACAAATAATGTCTCCTCCTTCTAACATTCTCAGGAGTGCCGGCCAAAGCTTCCTCAGAAAGCATGTGGTGAGTGATTTGACAACACAGATTCTTTACATGCTACCTGGAAGTGGGCTAGGGATTGGGTTTCAAAACACCACGTTAGTGTTGCTAAAGCTTCCCATGATGGAAAAATTCTCTCAAAGTTTAGTGTCTTGGTTTCAAACTGTTCAGAAAGGATTAGTGAGAAATTCTATTGCAATTGCTGGTTGCTACAAAGAAAAAGTGTGGCGGGGCGGGGTGGGGAAAGGCAGAGAAAAGAGAGAGACAGTGCCAAAAAATGAAAACTCATTTTAGCTCTTCTATTAAAGCCAGGTGTATTTTAGGCCCTGTTCCTAGGCAACTGCATAATGGTAATATTCCTGAATCTTTTTTTGAAAGACCCACAACTGTCAGAGAATGTAAAGGTCAGAAGATACTTATAAAGTAATAAGGATAACACGTAAAAGCAGCATCACTCCAGCACTGCTGGGAAGCAGTGACATTCTGTCTTTCGCATCCGTCTTCGGAAACTCCGAGATCTTCCTTTGGGCACTCAGCCATGGCCCTTCTGCAAAACCGCTGACACAGACTTGATTGTGACATTGCCATCTACCCTGACCACTCTGTCGTCACACCTCTCAGATAATCCACTGGAGATTGATGATGCTCCCCAGTGCGCACAGCCCTGACAGGCTGTCCAAGGGGTAGTATGACAGAGAGCTAGGACGATGCAGTACCAATAAAGAGCTTTCTCAGTGGACATCGCCATAGAGAGCAGTCCAATAGGCTCAACACATAGATAAGGAAACTGAACCAAAAGAAATCAGGGGGAGAGAAGAGAGAAGGAAACTTAACTATGGGGCTCATGAATGTGCCTAGTTTAGGCCCTTCAAAGGCGGAGGTGTGCTACCCAGTGTCGACTTTGTTATTGTGTGAATGACCTTGTGACAAAGAAAGCATTTATTAAGTTCCTCAAGCACTTTCCTAGGCCCCTTTTTACCATTTGACTTTCACAATAACTGTATAGGGTTTATATGAATCATCCCTTTTTTACAGAGGACAAAGTCAGGGCTTACCGAGGTTGTCTTTTGGCTCTCTCACTTACTGCACATTTGACCCTGGAAAATGTTGTATAGTCCTTACCTGCAAAATAACATCACACATCTTACAGAGTACTTATACAAGATTAAATGAGGTAGTTCATGTGAACACCTAGCTCAGAAAGCTGTGCATATGGTAAGTCAGAACATCACACTGCTTTTCTTAAAACCCTCCAGAGGCTTCCATCCCCCGAGAGTAAAGCCAAGTCCTTTCTGTGGCCTACAGGGCCTGCACCATCTGGAAATTTCCCTTCTCCACTCAGTGGCTTTTCTGACTACCCTCCCAGTGCTCCCTGGCTTCCCTAGGCCCTGTGTACCCTGGAACGCCTTCCACCTCGGAGACCTCCCCATTTCAAACTGCAGCTCCTCACTCTCTGCCACTGAACACCAACATCCCTCCTCTCTGCGTTCCTGCCCTCCAAAGCAGTTAGCAACACTTCAAATACCCCATATTTTCAAGTATTTTCTGTCCCCTACTGGCCCTGGAAAGTAAGCTATTACTTTAAGGGCAGAAATTTAATTGCTTTGTTTATTTCTTGCTGAGTCCCCAGCACCTAGTACATATTCAATAAATATTCGTTAAATGAATAAATGGATATTATCTTTCATCCTCCCTTGTTTCCTCTTCCAAGGTCGCACATCTTAGATCAGAAGTCTCTGCCCTTCCAAAACAGGGTAAGAGGCAAAAGAAAACTCAGCTGGAGGTAACTATGAAACACATTCAAATGGTTCCAAAAAACAAATGTACAAACCAGGGACAAGTAATGTATCTATAACTTCTTCCTGAGTTTGGGATATTTAGAACTTTACATGATTACTCTTTTTGTTTTGGGAGGGTTTGTATTAGTTTTATGGGGGTTGTTTTAGCGTTCACATGGCTCACCCCCTAGCATGAAGGCGCCCACTCCATTGTCCTGTTTAGTACAAGCCCCTATTGACTGCCTATTGTGTGCTAGGCACCAGGCTCTGGGCAGCGCAACACATGGGACATGCTTCTGGTTTAGTGGCAGAGACAAACACCAACAGCCAATCTCACTACACTCTAGTATAGTAAATGCTAAGATGAAACTACCTCCTGAGCCACCTAGAAAGGGGACATAGAGCACCTGCTGGGAGTTCAGAGACTCGACTTCCCAGAGACACCGAAAAGAGCATCGAGAATTAGGCCCAGAGGGGCGGGAGGGCGCTGCAACGGCCAGTCTAAGCAAATGCAGCTATGAAACTGCACCAGGTGTGCAGAGAACTGCAGGGGTCCTGTGTTGTGAGACCACCACATTCCAGATGAAGGAGCTTGGGCTGCACTTGTGGAATGTGAAATGATCTACTTTGTTTTCAGATTGATCATCCTAATGGAGGATACTTTTAATCCAGGCTTATTAAAGGTTTCTTAGATCTATTAAAGCAAGACTTGGTGAAATCTTGGATGACACACCTGGCCCTCTTCACATGGTGACCAGGGAGAATACAGACCCACCAGAAACCCGTGTAGCTTAGAGGTCAGAATCAGGCTGTCAGCCTAGATGGGCCTGGTGATCTACTCCAATCCATGGTCAACCTACAGGCTCACCCCAGGTCTGGCCAGCCTCCTAAACCCAGAGAATCCCTTAGCGGGTGAATCAGTCATTCCTTAAAAATCAAATTCGCTGAGAGACGCCATGTTGACATTTCAGAGGCTTCTGGGTATAATGAAAGTCCTAATAATTAGGACTCAATTGAGCCACTTCTCAGGGATTCTCTAGACCAGATGTTGCAAGGTGGCAGCTCACTATATCTGCAGTTGACTGTTTTATTCACCCCATATATTAAGGAAAAACTAAAGAATCTTTGCAAACATATAACAACCATATTTCGCAGGAAAATTTGGGTCTTAACTTCTCTTGAAAAAAGGTCTGAAAATACTGGCCTGCCTTCCTACAATATTTGGCAACTTGCTGAAATGGAATAGCAGCAGCTACCACCCTCCCGCCCGCCTCCCCTAGATGGGGCATGGTCTTATTTCCATCCCAACATGGGACCTTACAGGGGACTCCTGAGTCTTCAAGCACTGACCCTAAACATCCTGGATGTCTCCTCCTTATTCAAAATCGTAGCCCCTCATCTCCTCCCATTTATCAAGTGCCCCAACTGAAAAGTTCTTTCAAATCCGATGAGTCCTACTACTAAGTTCTCTCCCGCTAATTGCTCAGTGTTAGTATTTGGTTGGAGGAAGAAGATACCTTGGAAAGGACCACAAAATAGGCACTAACACTACACAAACGAGAGGACAGAGACACGGGTAGGGTTAGGTGACAAGGCAGGGTGGGAGGGGGTAGGCAGACCACCCAAAGAATCAGATCAGGGGTGCTTGAAGGAGCCGGGTCAATGTAAAATGGAAAGATATGAAGGGGGAGAGGCGAGGAAGAGGAGGCAGGATAGAATTAGCATCTTGACAGGACTTGTGAGTTCCAAGGTGTAAGGAAGAATTCCTCTCCTTTTCAAGCCTCATGGACAAATATTTAAAAGAAAAATATTAATAACCATGCACTTCTAAGTTTTACTACTAATTAGAACTTGACTTGCTTGGGAGTTTTGAATGAGGTGTTAAGTGCAAAGTATGTTAACTTGGGCAGGGATGAGCTTTTTCCAGTTCAAAATTAATGCCCCTACCAAAAAATAAGACTAATGGAATGCTTCGCCCAGATGGTTTGGCTCTCTGATATCTACAAACATTTTGAAAACACTTAAGATATTTTCAACTTTTCTATGCAGTTGCATTAGGTGATGACTGTTGGCTTACTTATTTCCTGTTTAGTTTTCCCTTTGCTCTCCCTCCAAATAACTTTCGGTTTGGAAGGCTGTAGGCAGGCCACAAAACTGGATTATGGCACGAGAAAAGTTGTGTAATAATGGGCGCCAACAGGTGATTTCACAATCGTGTGTTATGTTCTGTTATCCTACCACCTCGCATGAATTCTGAGCCTGATGATGGATATTCCGAGATGTGCACATTAACCATGTAAAGATGAGGCTGTGCCCCTCCAAGAATGGGGTTCTACTGGGGCTGTGAAAGAGCTCCAAGGCTGTGCATGATTACTGCACAAATGCAGCCAGCTGATTGGCTGAGAACTGGTGCAACAGTCAGACCAACATTTTAATCCCTCGAGGAGGAAGCGCAGAACAGGAGAGGCACCTTCCCAAGGCCATCCTCTTTTTGTCCTCCACAATAAAGGAAGCCTCCCTCCATTCCACAGAGGTGTGCTCAGTGGGCAGTGCACACAGGTACAAAGGGGCGAGTAGAGGTGGGTGCCAGGTCAAAGTATGTCCACTCCACTGCTACATACATCAAAACTTTGTTTAGTCAATTCTGGCAGCGTTCTTAAAAGAAACAGTCATTTTGTCTTCCTTGAGAGTTCATCCGTCTGGCAAAAGTGATAAAAATTAAAAAGCACTTGGAAGTTTGTCTCCTCATCCTCCTGGTAAGAGTTATAACCTAACACTTTAACTTCAGAGGCTGTTGTTATTATAGAACCTTTCTGCTTTTCTTTCTTCGGTTTAGCAGACTCATTTCACATAATCACACTTACTTAACCCAAAACTCTAATGCAAGATTTTATCCTCCTAGGCCCCTGCTATTTTACCCCTGAAATATTTTAGGGCACAGTGGTGGGCAAAGGAAAAAGGTCTTTTCATAGGAGTTCCAGTTAACAAATTCAACCAATATTGATTAACTACCTATCATTATGTGCCAGATACTGCCGAAGGCATTGGAATACTGAATGAATAAGAGGATGGACTTTTCAACAAGACCACAGGAGCAGCGCTTTTGATTTTGTAATTCGAATATGACCTTAGGTAGGCTACATCACCTGGCATCACTGTACATGTTGGAATCTTACTGGTATTTGGTTGTACGATATAGAGCCTAAAACTGAATAGCCAGAGTATGTACCTCACCGTAACAGATAAAATGGAACCCTCCTGGGATTATTAAAACTTTCCTCAGAGAGTTTTCACTTCTGCTCAAAAAATAGTTTATCTATTGTGCAAGATGTGCCCAATGATCATACTTCAAAAAAATTAGATTGCGCTGTCAAGAAATGTGTAAAAAAAATTTTGAGCTTGATTAAAGAAACATATTTGAACTCTTATGTATGCCTCAACTTAGTGAGTGGGGAGTAAGAGGATCATCGGTACAGGTTTCCAAAATACAGTTTGGGAATATTAAAAAGAACTGTGTGGTTTGAAAGAACTGATGTTGCTCTAAAAAGTACCATATTTTTTGGACTATAAAACTCACTTCCTTTCCCCCCAACCCCCCAAATTTGGGAGGAATAATGGTTGTTAATGCTGCTGTTGAGTTCTGTTTACATTTATATTGGTGAAATATTATTTTATTTATGTTATTAAATACTTTACATTTTTTGCTTCAAAATTTTTTTCCTATTTTCCTCCTCTAAAACCTAGGTGAGTCTTATGGTCTGAAAAATATGGTAAACAATTTATATTTTCATTTCAGCAAGATACTTCCCTTCTTCTAGTTTTATTGGAAGTATTGCTCCCGTTTCTCTCAATAAAAAGGCAATGAGTTATTTCCAGATATACACAGCTGTATTCTGGTATTTGCTTCCTTTTGTAATTATTATAGCTTAGAAATTTTCAATCCATAACCATGTCTTGAGGATTTGATATATGTGGTCATCAACAGAATATTCCTCTAATATAATAAAGGACTTCCATTTTTAGTAAATTCATCAGATGGGTAGTTGGACTTCAAATTAATCGTTTTATCCATTTGCTTTTTAAAAATAACTACTCTGAACATAAAAGTTAAAGAATCAAGCATCAGTTTGCAGTTCATACATAACAGGAATTCTATGTATGCTTCAATACCTAAGGTCTAGGTTTTGTCCAGAAGCAGCAACCAACACTCATGTAGTGCTCTGCAGTTAACAAAAGTGTTAATACACATCTTTTAATTTAAATAACTTTGTCCAGTGGATGTTACTATATGGGTGAGAGCAGTTTGGCTGAGGTGTGGGTATAATGATCTTTACTGAACAGGTGAGTAACCAGAGGCTGAGCAGAATTAAGTGATAACTCAAGATGTGACATAAATGTGGAGACACAGGCAGGCCTCAAGCGGTCACTGTATAATTTCTTATGAATTATAAAGGACTCTCGTACATAGTGAGCATGTGTTAAAGATTTAATTCATTAACAAGGGGACTAGCAGAGAGACAAAGTTGGTTCTAAGAACACAAGAAACTGATACACACACAGCCGGGGGGGGGGGGGGGGGGGGGGGGCGCGCTGTGTAAGACCAGAGACAGACACAAAACTGAGTAACTCCCTGCAAGGTGAGGAAACTGAAATTCTCGTAGTTGCCTTGTCTACAAAATCAGAAATCCTTTGCAATTTATCCATCTTCTCTAAGTTATTGAACATCTAACTTTAGAAGAACTGGGTCCTAATTAGTAACAAGTACTAAGTCAGTTACCTCCCCTAGAGCAGTGGTCACCAAATAGTAAATACAGGACGGGGCAAAAGCAGGTTTACAATTGTGAGCACAGAAAACGGAGTTCATTCTTCCATTACTGAATTAGTTTCCCTAAGAACTGCAACCCTACTTTTGCCCCGCCCTGCGTCTCAGGCCTCGTGCTCTGTCACTGCTCAGCTCTGCTGCTGCTGCCGGAAAGCAGCCATAGGCAGTAAGCAACGAATGCACATGCTTGTGTTCTCATAAAACGTGACACAAAACAGGGGGTGGCCTTGGTCTGACCCACAAGATACAGTTTGCCAATGCCCCAGTCCACCAATGCCCCAGTCCTGGAACATCGGCTGACCTTTAAGTGGCCCAGCTGAGACAATGCTCTAATCCCTTGCTTCCTCTCAACTCTCGGTAAGGGAGCTTACTCAGCTTACTCTGAGGCTCATTCAGCTTTGGGCTTCAGTTAAAAAACAAAACAGCATCTGTTGGAGAGAGAACATTAAAACAAAACTATTAAGAAGAGAATCTCTGTATTTCTGCCTTTGCTTTTTCGTTTGGGAAAATTTGTGTTAACTACCCACCCCTTTTTCACTGCCTTGAGGAATCCTCATTGAGAACAACAGGAAGAAGCCTTCTGTTGAGGAGGAACTGCGAGGGACTATCAGAAGTACACGATGCCAGACCGTTCTAAGATGAGGAAGCGCCCATTTGGGGGCATGGCCATGACAGGGCCCCGTGATTCAAGAGAAGGGAGTCCATGTACCACCCACAGGACCTCAGCATTCAGATTTCCAGAATCAACGACCCACAATATCTAACACCAGCAAAGGGATCTACATTCAGCCCATTCAAAACCTGTTTCATCCCAGATGTTAAAAAAAAATTATGACAAGTTGAACACGGTCCTTTTTAATATAGTGGAAATTACCTGATCTCTCAAGGAAACATTTCTATGTATCCTGACTCCTGCCAAGTTGAGATTAGGATGCAGGGTCCATACATAGGCCTACACTGAGCTCAAACAGTCCCATCCACAGACAGGTGACTGCCACACAGCAAAGTGTGAGCAGCATATTCCTTGTAAGACCAGGTTTTGATTAACTCATGATATGACAGTATAATGTACACTTCCTGTGGGCTAAATACTATGATAGACACTGCAGTTACAAAGGTGAACACAACCGAGTCCTCATTCTTAAAAAGCTTCATCTACCAGGGAGAAAATGTAACAAGTGCCAGTGTACTTTCTACAATGTTAAATGTAACACATGCAGTAAATGCTGTAAAGGGCTGTCTGAGGCAGAGTGCTGGGACAGACAAGGCAGCGATCATGACTACTGGGATAAATCAGGCTGAGTGTCAATGGTTTCAGAAATGACTGGCAGACGAAGGGAGCCAGCAAGACACCATGGCTCTGCTTAATTGCATAACACTATTACCAAGTCAAGTCTAAAACTAAATGACAAGTGATACATCCACATAATAAGATAAACAAATGGGAGTCAAAGACAGAAACACTGACTAGATGATGTACTGCTAAGTTTCTGCAGAAGTAACGTCTCTAACTGTAAAGATCTTTCCTGCCAACTTCTCTCCTCAGTCGTCTCTGGTAGGTTTCAATGATCTGTCTGCTCGTGTCTGTCCTGTTACAGCCACAGCGTGTATGCGTCTGCCAGGGAGCACGCCTTCCTCCTTCCAGCTGGTTTTCTAATTCTTCAGCCTTTAAAAATGTATTTAAAAATCTGATAAAAAGAACAATGTCATGTGATGTGTTGACACATTAAAGGAATCCTTTCATTACTTCACCAAGATCTTATTTCTATTATTAAATATTTCTCCAATAGTAAATAAAGTTCATACGTAATATCTGAATGTTTTTGAATGGTTTACACTTAGAATAAGGTTTCCAATAGTATTTTAAATGCGCATATAACACCTTATTCCTATTTTATTTTATAAAGTGGTAAGTTATCCTGTAAAGAAAAAAGCCATCTAACAAATTCTGATCCAAAATGTGGTTTACCTTATACTCTGGTTTCTCTTCAGACTGCATAAATCTTCTGCCTTTTACAAAATGTAGTTTACCACAATATTTCAGGTAGTTGAAAGGAAGGAAAAGCAGTTAGACAAGTTGTAAAAAGGAAGAAAAGAAATATGGGAAAACATATAATAAATCTAAGTTTCCATTAGAAAACAATCTTTCAAGTGAAATGTAATAGTTCTAATGAATGCTGAATGACCATTATGGAAACCACATGAATTACCACCCACATGATTCTTAAACAGTTATAAAGAAAATAGAAAAACTGTCCTTTAAGACAAAAATTAGACAGTATTTCACAGTGAAAGTTAGGCAAAGGTTCTGGAAATTTTTAGAATGGTTCACTTAAAAAGTAATCCAGCATTCACAGCTCTGAATTACCTATGTAATTAAGGTTGGTTTTATCTGTGAAAACCACAGACAATATTAAGTATTAGCACATAACCAACAATTATATACGAGTATTATACCAAAGGAAGACACCTTTCTTGATGGCAAAATGACAGAGAAATGTAAACTAAATTACACAGCATTGAAAGACAGCCCACCACTATTCCCTCCGATTTAAATCAACTGTCAAGAAGAAAAGCGTTGGGAGTTACAGAATAAAACAAACAAACCATCATAATAAAGACACAAGAATCTTTCAAAACACAATACAACAGTAAAATCTAGTCCTTAAAAAGTTTAGAAGTTAGTTAAAAGACCAGTCTTTATAAGCAATGATGTCAGTTAACCTAAAAATAATGGTTACCGTGGGGCTTTAAAACATGAATGCAAATTCTTTGACACCCCTCTCTCTATTCCTATGATGGGCCAAACTTAGTACCTCACTTCTAATGAAAAAAGTCAGAAGTGACACTGTGACACTTTTGTGACTAGGTCATTCAAGGGTACATGCATGCCGGGAACGCAAGCTTTCTCACACTGCTGGCTCTTAGAACCCAGCCATCGTGTTGTGAGGAAGCCCAGGCCACACAGAGGCCACCTGCGGGTGTTCCAGTCAACAGCCCCTGCTGGACCCCCACCTGACGTCAGCATCAACATGCCAGTCCTGTGAGGGAATCATCGTCAGTCTTCACGGGATTCCAGCACCTGGCCTTTCAAGGTTTTTTTTAAGTATGTTTTATTGACTATGCTATTACAGTTTTCCCAATTTTTCCCTTTATCCCCCCTCCACCCTGCACATCCCAAACCCTCCAGCATTTCCCCACTTAGTTCACATCCATGGGTTGTACATGTAAGTTCCTTGAGACCTCCGTTTCCTATACCATTTTTGATCTCTCCCCATCTATTTAATGCCTACCAATTATGCTGCTTCTTCCCTGTACCTTTTCCCCGTTCCTCCCTTCCCCCTCTTCACTAAAAACCCTCCATGTGAAGTTTTCCCACTTAGAACCCAGACATTGTGGAGCAGTGAAGAGCCATCCTTGCTTTGCATTCTGTGAATTCCTGACCCACAGAAGCGGAGACAATAAAAGACTATCGTTGTTTCAAGCCACTAAATTTGGGGGTAATTTGTTTGGCAGCAACGGATAATAGTCACCTGAAAGCACACACCATTAAATGTGGACTATTTTTTTTGCAAACTGAAAAAAAATAATCTTTATACAAACCAATTTAGGATATTTCATGTTTGGTAGATTTTATTTAAATAATACAATTAAATTTCCTTCATATAAACTTTCCTAATTTGAAATCTGAGGAAATCAGAATTTAAATTTTAGAATGTTTAGGCTGAATGTCATTATGAAAGTTCTGGAAAGGAGAGTTTGGGTAATCCACGGAAGAATACATGGAGAACACTGAAGCTAATAAAGAGAACTAAAGTAAGTACTTTACAGTATGGCGCTCTCCACATAGAAGGCACTCGATAGTTACAAAATGTCAATGAACATTAGAAACCTTCAATTTTTCCTAACCACTTTTTATACATTAATTAGTTTTAATGTATTCTATTTGGCAAATCAGTCAACCTAGTTCAAGCAAATAATTTTTACATACAAATATTTTATCTTTTCTTAATTAAAGGTGAGCTCCCTGAGGGTATCCTTACTGTGTTCATCTCTGCATTCCTCAATGGACAGGACACAATGTTGTAGGTCAAATACTGTTCGTAAGTATTTGTACAAATGATTAGACTGCACGGATGGACCTGAAGCTAACTCAAGGGTCTTACAGTTTACTTTTCCCTTTCATTTACTTGTTCCACCCTTCCCCACAACTAGTCCAAGCTAGTTGATGTTATATTGTATTTCCAAGAGCATACTGCATACCGCTTTATTGTCATTTACCAGTTTACTCATAGTAAAGATAAAGTCACAGATGTCTGCCGTGCAAAACTGGTCGTCCGTGGTGATCAAGCCATCCCCCCTCCTCCTCGGGACCGTGCATGCTACTGAGCTCGCCGCGCCCCGGGCAGCTCCATTCGGGCTGTGCGGTTTGGAAGCTTGCTCATTTCCTTGTGCAGCTCAGGACAGAGAAAACCTAATCCATACATTCTCTATTCTGTTATAGGCAGAGATTTATACATCAGCATTATTTTTAAAATATTACAAAGACAGTCCATTCTACTTAGGATAGAAAAGAATAGGCACCTAATTTTTTGTTTATTTCTCCAATTCTGTTATATTGCCTGTGCTCAGAGTTACACTTTTCACCGAATCAAAATTTTGAAATATTTATGTATAATGTTACAGCGGTCTTTGAAATTAATCAGTTCATGAAGCAAGTTTTTTCCACACATATTCACACTTAATTACTACTATAAAGAAGATATTCACAATTTCTCCAGTTTTAATCTGAACGTCTGACTTGTATTAACAAGATGTGGGTTCCAGCACAGACTTGCTAATCCCCTGTAAGGCCCTGACAAGCCATTCCAGATCTCTGCCTTCACCCACATTTAACAGCGGCACTACCTTTCCAAACCTACTCCTCCGTAGACAAGTAGGCACAGGATTTACACGACAATGCTTTGCTAGCGTTGCTAAACAAACATAAGGTAAAACAGGTAACATGTTATCATACTCCTTTCTGATATTTGATTTCCTTTTTATAATTTAACCAAAATAAAGATTGCAGACTTTTGAACTACAAAATTTAATAGTTATACAAGGTCAATTAAAGTAGTAAAGCTGGTCATAATAATACACCCATTCATCCATGCTCTCATTTAATTGTATTAAGTAATAATCATAAAAATAGGTCAAGTTTTATAAAATATTCCTATTTGTTCTATCCTAGGAGTTCTTGCCCATGTCCACGGACTGTCGGGCATCAGCCATGGCATCAGGCACTTGAACAGTCATTTTGTCCATAGACTTCGTCAAACAGACTTGGCAGCCCAACCGTGACCTGCATGAAAAAGCGGGAGGTATGGTTTAATATTAAGTATTTATTAGTTATGAAACAATGCAGCTGTATAGAACAGTTTTTTACCCAAAGATATTAGAAATTAATTTACCTTTTAAATTTCTATTAAGTTCAAAAAGATACACTCTACTCAACTAAGGGTAACAAAACGGAACATGAAAAACAAAAAGCCTAGTGGACCAAAGCTTCACTTTAGTGTCCATCATCTACTAATTGTTTCACCAGAACGACTGTTTTGGGTGAAAGGACAGGAAATAAAATAATCAGAGGCACAACAGTGAAGAAGAAAACAGGTTTTAGCAATGCCAAGAAAATGATTAATCAATTCCCAGGTAATTAAAATCATACAAACTATAAAGACTTTAAAACAAGAAATTTGGAAGTCATAAACTATCAGACACATATTTTCCCCACACTTTTAACATCTCTAAAATTGAAATAAATCTTAAAATCAATGACATCAAACAATCACTATGAGGTGGCAGTCACATCAGAGCTGCAAACTCGGCTACAATATTCATATAGGTGTCCCTTCAAATGAGTGATGAGAAGTATGTCACTACTTCATGTATTGAATTTAATTACCAGTCAAAATTAGTGCAAAAGACTGAAAGACAAAAAAATTAAAAATACAGAAACATAGCAGAGTATAAATTTGATATTTGTAGAAGTATAAATTTGATATTCGTACAGCAAATATCTGTCATTAAAAGAATAACTATAATTCCAGTTTCTTTTTCTTTTCAGAATTATTACCAGTTTTGTCTACGCTTTCATTTTTTAACAGGGATATACAAATCATGCCAAGGTAATTCGAAACAGCTCTTTTACTCTGCACAAAGTAGGTTAAGTGCTATGATAACTTTGTGCTCTATTTTTACTAGCAGTATTTTTCTTTCTTAGTGGCACACAAAAATAAATGCCAGTCTTACAATCAAACTGTCTTCCATTTGATGGACTATTATATTCAGGTCTTGGTTTCGTGAATATATCTAAGCATTTACTAAAGATCTAAAGCCACAGCACTAAACGTCAGTTGAGGTACAAAGAACAGCAACTCAGTTCAATCCTTTGAATATCTCTTACATGCCGGGCGCCCAAGGGATGAAAAAGGAGGGAGCGGGGGTTAGAGCCTCAGAGCCCAACAGACTAGTGGTTGCGAATGCCCCTGAGCACGGGGTGTACACTTTCTTAATGCCCCTCCCCAAACTCTAGTTTCCTAATCTCATCCTAAAGATGGATAATAAACGGGTTCCTTACTAGACCATAGTGAGGGTTAGCTGCGAATGAGTAATAAGGAGTGAACTTTCAACCAAATAGAAGAGATGACACACATTAGTAGATATTAGCACGTAAGCTTGTGAAAATGCCAGAGAGTGAAAGCCAAAAAGTCTGAGGAGAAAGCACTTACTTCTGTCCAGGGGAGCTGGTATTTAAAATGGGCTCTGAAGAATGGGCAGGATTTAATATGTCACAAAAGAGAAAGGAGAAAGACATTTGAGGTAAAGGTAACAGAATTACAGGTATGTTTGAGGCAATGTGGGTTTTTAGCTTAGCTGCTGCACAGGACAGACAAGGAACAAGAGTGACCGGCTTGAAAACGGCCAGGCCAGACAGCTTTCCACACCAGTAAAAGAGTTCGAGTTTTAACTGGTGGGCAGTGAGGACCTGCTGGGAAGTTTTTGAGGAAGGGAGTAAGTACAACCACAGGAAACACTGATTGTTAATAGAAAAAGAAATCCCCTTCTACACTAGTTCCTTTTGTTTATTAGACACAGCCTTGACAACACTCAAATACACATGAAGCTCCATCTGCAAGACAGAAAACCAGGCAAACCAATTTAGACCAATTAATTAGCACTGTGGTGAGCCCTAGAGAGACAGATGGTTATTTGATAGCATTAGTCTTTAAGGAACTTTTAATTTTGTAAGAGAAAGAGACATAAACAGCTGTCAGTGAAACAGGGTGGAGTGAGTTAAAAGTGTGTTGCAGGAATACAGGAGGGGTAGCACCAAGAGCCCCTGTTGGGTATTATTAACTATCTGTGTAGTAACTATCCCTTCAATGGCCCCGGAAGACAAGGCCATGGCGCCCTGTGGCTGTTTTCTCCCCTGCTTCTCTACCTCCTTGGAGGCCTCTGGCTTGACCGTCTACCCAGCGTAGAAGGGCTTACACCTCTGGAGAACGAGACCGACAGCAAGTCTTCTTCCCTGATCTCGCTGTGAGTCCCACAACATTCTGATGCTTGTGCAAACCTTGAAGATACTTTCTCCAGTCACCCTTGTCATATATATGTGACAGTGGAAATACACTGGGTGTTGTGTTTCCTTCTAAGGTTGGGGAAGCAGCTCAAAAAAGTAAAAAACGAAGGGCGTTAGGCCCAAATTAACCAAATTACAGAATGATTGAAATCACTCTGTAATTGTGCAGCCTTGAGTAAATTTCTGATTGCCAAACCTTGTTCTCCAACCTAGAAAATGGTGATAACACTGCCTAACTCTGATGGCTAGAAATAATCTTGAATTACCTGTGCATTGTAGTGAGTATCTAAGATATAAATTGACACGATTATAGTCATAATGCTAACTACCATTTAATGAATGCTTTCTCCACAGTACTTCACGCAACAATCATATGAAGTGGCCATTCTTACCCTCAAACACCTCATCTTACGAATACAGAAACTGAGGCCTTTCTGTAGATTATCCATGGAGACTGGTGGCACAAGTACCAACAATCATCAAACACAGGTTCACAGGTAATTCCTCAATCTTTCATCTTATCCACCATCCATTCCACCAAGAACTGCTGACACCCTATTGTGCATGCCATAAAAGCTGGTCCTTACTCTTCATTTCTGTGTTCTAGAATTTCTGAATTTTACTATCAAAGTTCTTGGCTAGTTCACATTTACATTAGGCTTTTCTATCTTTTGACATTTGTGTATCTCTTCTAACTGTAGCTCTCCTCTGATTTTCTTTTTCATTTCACTCAGAACATTATTTATTCCAGGCACATACAAAGTTTACCTAATAAAAGGTCAAGAACTTGGCTATGATGTACTCTTCCTATTAGAAGAGAAACAATTCTTAGAACTAAAGTAACAGAATCTCGGAGTGTATTCTGCGTATTAACTATCCGTTCTGAAAAAAGGTGTTGACAAGAGACAGCGGCACCTGAAGATGTGAGGGGGACAGACAGATAGCAGTCATAATCTGCTCTGCTTGGGACTCAGAGATACTATTTTCCCAGTTCCTCTTCCCAGGGTATCAGTCTCACCTCCACCAAGAGGGAAATGAACTGCAAAAGGGATAAAATTATTCTTCACCTCTAAGTAAATACCAGTGACCTAAGCATGTTTGCTAGAAAAAGAAGGTTTATGTTTTTTAGATAAGATAATTTGTTAAGGGTCTAACAAAATCATAGCTACATAATACATATGAAATAAAGCTATTATTGTTACTATTATTTTTAATTTTTTAAAAAATTATTTTTCATGAGGGTCACCAAATCAAACACCAAAGTCAACCTTACATAAGCCCTCATTATCTTGCCCCTTAAAACAGTAAATCGACTAGCTACTTTTCCTAATCCCAACCAAAAAATTATATAATGTTTCAGAATAAGGCATCACTTGATATCACTCACTTGCTACTTTAGATCTTACCACTTTTAAGAGTAATTCTACCTATTAATTAATAACAAGAATAACCTCTGACTGATGTAGTTTAATGCACACTTAGAAATAGAACTATTCATGTTAACATACTTCCTATTATATATTAAGTTTCTTTAAAAATTCCATTCTCTCAAGCAGGTAAAATTTTCCATTATAATTTTGGTCAACTATCAAATCTGTCCTTCTATAATACCATAAAAAGCATTAGATCCAATCCCAACTCATTAAATTGTGATAAATATTAATTTCTGGAATAAAAATAAACTAAAGAAACTTTTTTTTTTTACTTTAGTAAAAAGGAAAGTTTCATAAGGGCTAAACCACAGAATAATGAAAACAGAGAAATATCATGTATTATATTCAAAGTTTATAACTGCTACCTATCTATGCAGAAAGAACTATATTACACACACAGGCCTGGTCTTAGATAGACATGAATTAATAAACCTTTAAATCCCCAGACTATTAGTACGACTGAGTGGTCCTAAAATCTTACCTATCTGTTAGCCCGTACGCCAGATCAAGCATGTCATTCTCCTCATCAGTGATTGCGTCTAATTTCTCATACATGTGTTTTTCAAAGATGAGGTGACAGGTAGAACAAGCCAAGGTTCCCTCACATGCACCTACAAAAGCAACAGACATTGAACATACTCCGCTCTACATTAAACACAATTTAAACTTGGTGTGAATTAACTTAAGTTAATTATTTCTAAATTTTAGAATCAGCATTGGCATACGTAAATAAGACTTCATTTCTGCATAATAGTGAGAATCAGGGACAACCCTCTACCCCCATACACACTCAATTTGAAATCACTTTCACATACCATTTCAAAAAGATCCTGGAGAGCTCAACACAATTTATGAAGCCTTGTGGTACATAAGAGGAATGACAAAGCCGCCAAACCTACATCCAAGTAAGTTATACATTCTTTCCTTGTAATCAGGATGGAATCAAGTAAGTTCACTCTAAGAGTCACACTGGTTTTAAATAATGAGGTATTTCTCCTGTCTCATATTTAATCTATGAAGGTAAGTGCCTATTATATGCCAGGCGCTGTGAAAAAGGGAAATGACTGAATCTGCTCTGCGTATCCTTCCCCAGGTCACCCAAACTTTGCTTGAAAACCTCCTGAAAGAAATCCACACCCGCATAAGCCAGCCCGTTTTGCATTTTGGCTTCCACTGCGCCTGCAACTCAAACTTCCACCAACTGATCCAATATACTATCCCAAGGAATCCAATCCTTTCCCCTCCAGCTTTATTAAAATATAATTGACCAGTAAAATTGTAAGATATTTAAAATGTACACTGTGATGATCTGATACACATATACATTGTAAACGTATTCCTATCATTTAGTTAACACATCCATTATACGTTTTTAGTGAGAACACTTAAGTTCTATTCTCTTAGCAAATCTCCATTTTACAACAGAGTGTTATCAAATGTCGTCTCCATGGTTTATCCTTTAAAGCCTCAGACCTTAAGTATTTTACAGACGGAAGTTTGTACCCTTTACCAATCTCCCTCTGTTTCCCCCACCTCTAGCCCCTGGCAAACCCCTTTTTACTTTGTTTCTATGAAAGTTTTATTAACTATTTAGTGACTCCTCCTTTTAAACAATAGCTTTTCATATATTTGAGATCGCCCTTCCCTCTCCGGGCTGAGGACACCCAAGTCTCTCACATTCTTCTTCTAAAGCTGTTCTAAAGCCCTTCCCTCAGCCTGGGTAGGGGCTTTTCTTACACTGTGGCAGCCAGGAGGGTCTCACCAAACAGGAGTGTGCAAAACTGTTCTTGTTAAATTCCACCTTAAAAATCATTTTTCTGACTTGTTTTTTAATACTAATTTTTAAAGGTCATTACACAAATTTGAAGATTATAGATTCCTAGGAGTTACTTCAGCTTGATTTAGATGATCTTTTGGTCAATAAACAACACATAGTACATGTATGAGGACTGCTATCAATAACTAGTAACCTTAATTTTCCTCTGAATGAATAAAACATTTTAGTAAGAATTGTTCCCTCGTAATAGAAATATTTGTTATTTATCTTTTGTTATATCAAGAAAGAGAGGCTTCCTTGAATGTTCATCTTTATAAAATCTAATTCAAAGAAGTAACAGATTAAGCAGAGAGAGAACCTGGAGTGAAGCACAGGAACAAGGACCATGGCTCTGCAGCCAGACTCCCTGGTTCAACCCCAGCTCCACTTTGACTGAGGGCACCAACTTGGGCCACTTAACCCACCATGCCTCAGCTTCCTCAACCGTTTCATCTGCACCAACATCACACGGTAGTTGGGAGAATTACAGATGAGTGTGTACTTAACATATGAGTATGTACTTGCAACCATGACTGGTAGATAAGATACTAAGCACTATACAAGTGTTGGTAATTATTTTTTGAAAGTTATATGAAATCTTAGAGTAATTCAACTTTCTTTTTATAAACATAAAAAGAATTAAACCCAAGAAGTTAAAAATATACACTAAGGTCATACTACTGAATACTAATTATAGATGGTTCATGACCTCAGCTAAGTTTTCCAATGCTGAAAACAATTAGTTCCTCCCACTCAATCTAAGTCGCCTCACTTAAATATTAAACATAATACACAAATATACATACACACCAACTGGTTATTTGAACAAGTATCTTAGTTTTCTATTTTTGTGTAAATTTGAAGTATTTCATACAAAAGGTAAATGAATATACTTTACTTAAAAAGAAAAGGGCTTTCTCTGCTTAAAAAAATATACATAGATACATTTATCAAGTTCGAAAACCCCTGTAGTAAAAGGAGAACTTGTGTAGCTCAACCTTAAGGTCAAGGCTCCAGGCTCCAGATGGACCTACCGCCCCAACCGCTGTGTCCTGGGCAAGTCTCTCGGTTTTCTTCTCATCTGTATAAGAGACTGAGGTAGATGATCTCTAGTGTTCCTGATCCCTGTTGGTTCTAATATTTTATGACTCCACAAAAAAGTATTACCATTCTAAATGGACGTATTCAGTTAAGTATACACTTATCTTGATTTCTGTTTGTCTTATTAATACCCAATGCAAACAGATGATGTATTATAGAATTGTACACCCAAAATCTGTATAATTGTATTAACCAATGTCACACCAATAAATTCAATTTAAAAAATACCCAGTGCAAACAAACTCAAAACTAAAATGGCAAATCCCTCTGGAAATATTCCAGGAGAAAAATCAGGAAATCCTGCCTCCTTTTGTCTTCAAAATGTAAGTCAAACAATCCTTACAAAATATTCCCAGAAACTTTCTTCAGATTTGTTATTAAAAGAACAAATCCTGAAACCCGCAAGCCAAGTATAACAGAAGATGTGAGGAAAACAAAACTCCCAGTCCAGGGCAAGAGGTATTCGGGGGCTGCAGAGGCAGTGGACCATTTGCTCTCTAAGGAGCTTGAACTAGTTCCAGAAGCCCACTGTTCTCCACTTTGTTTCCCAACACTCTGGGTGGGTAACACAGGCTCAGTTAACTATCTTTCACGGTGGGTTACCACAGAGATGACACTGGCCAGGGGTTGATGAACACCTCTCACCCTTCTCCCACACCCAGCCCCTGGAGAGACTGTGGGTGTGAACATGCACCCCAGCTTACAGAGAGCTGAAAAACTGTCCCGAGCCAGAGAGTGATACAGCAGACTTCACTCTGGATAGATCTCACTGGTGGTTATGTGTCAAGGCTGAATTAAAATGAAAAAGAAGAAAAAGCCAAGAGATTTCACAAAGCCAGAGGGGCAAATAGGAAGGGAAAGATCAGAAGCACCAAGGTGAGACCCTCCTAGAAAGGCAGTCAAAGTAAGAATGTCCCAAACGGTAGAGAGAAAACCAGAAAAGTGCAATGACAGATAAGCCGGAGGAAGAAGAGTGCATACAATATGGTCTCAATCACCCTCGAAAGGAGAGAAAAGTCCATATGACCATGAATCCTAACAGAAAAGCTTAGGACATTCCTTTTTGCACCACCTGGTCAGACGAAGTGAAGAGTTACTCACCATGCATCCATCCAAATCTCGAAACACTTCAAATTCTCTCCTCCCTAGGAAAGTCCAATTCTAACCTTCCTAAAGGTTTTGTTTTCATTCTCTAATATCGTTCTTATTGCCCTCTCAAGAACTGTGCCAATGTTTCCAAATCTTGCTTAAGCTGCCAAGCTCAGAGCTGAAGACCGCATTCTAATAAGAACTTGACAAATACTGAGTATATACAAAGTAATTTTTGGTTCCTACATACTAAGTTCCTATTATGTGTTCTAGTCCCATGTTTATTCTTTAAATAAATGTACCACATTCAGGATCCCTCTTTATTTTATAGTCCCTTTCAAACTTTTTCCACTACAAGTTGAGTTGAGACCAGGTATGTTTTTCTTAGTCCTCATACTAAAAAGAAACTCAAATATAAAAGAAACTTCAAAACTCAAGATGAAGTCAACTTAGCTTGTACAAATAAGATGTCTAACACTGAACCAGAGAAACATAATGGTCCTACTGTGATACAAGTAGTACTACAGATTAAAACTCTGCAGCAAAGATGTACAAGACACACTGTTCTCAAGTACACAATGAACACTGTCCAGGAGAGAGTATATGTTAGGTCATAAAGCAAGTTTTAAAAATTTAAGATTGAAATCATATTTATTATATTTTCCAACATTGGTATAAACCACTAGTGGTGCCTATATTCCCATTACCTAGAATAAGGTGTAAAGTGGGAAAAGGAGTCCCTGTAGAGTGGGGGTATATGTAGTACATAGTGAGTGTGTGTGTGTGTATAGTAAGAATGTCCAAGGAGTGAAGGTGTTCTTGACCTTACATTATAAGTTGTGATGCATTTTCTCATAAAACCAAACTGCAAGTAATGATTAAGTAGTTACAAATAAATACGTTCTGTAGGTTGGCCTGAAAATATTGCCACCATGTATAACATTAGTTTCATGGGAAAGCAAATTGCAAATGCCAAGTAGTTGACCTGAAAATGATCTTGGAGAATAAAATCTATTCATAAAATTGGGAATATTTGTTGTTTTTATTCTTATCACATACAAAGGAAAACACTCTACAAAACAAGCAACGGCCCTGGCTGGTGTAGCTCAGTGGATTGAGCACGGGCCTGTGAACCAAAGGATCACCGGTTCGATTCCCAGTCAGGGCACGTGCCTGGGTTGCGGGCCAGGTTCCCAGTGGGGGGCACATAGGGGGCAACCACACATTGATGGTTCTCTCCCACTCTTTCTCCTTTCCTTCCCCCTCTCTAAAAATAAATAAACAAAATATTTTTTTAAATAATAAAGTCATGGATATAAAAAACAAGTAATGGGAAGCAATCTATAAAAGGGAAAAGGGTACAAAAGTTACTGTGACATAGCCTTCAATCTAAAAGTGACAGCTGATCAGAATATGAGTACAATAATAAAATGACATGTGGAACAATGGGAACTGAAAGTACAAAAGTTATGTGACTTATGCTTATTGCTTATATACAGTCCAGAGCTACATTGGTGGCTGTCACTTTTTAGCACATTTATTAGTGGTTGGTTTTATACGTAAATTAATGGGGGAAATACATGCATGTGTGTATGTATGTATGTATATATGTATGCATATATGCAAATATTAATGTATCTGTATATACAGATACACACACATACATATATAAGCACAAAGTGACTGCATTTTATGAGGGATACGTTCTCAAAGATTTTGAAAATTGCTTAAATCTCATAATTTGAGTTATTTTCTCAATGAAACAAAATGTAAAGTAGGGAAATGGGTTCTCATAGTTCATAAATCTATAATCCTCATATCACATTTTTTTAAAGTTTTTATCATAAAATTTAATTATAGTTCAGAAAAAACTGAGTGAATAACTTCCTCTGAAAAAATATATATTGACTCTGCATAGACTGCAGTTACTAGGGGCAGGGGGCTGTTAAGTTAAATTACCCTTATTTTCTATTCTGAAAATGACAGGAAGTCCCATTTCCAGTCTGATTATTGAGATGCATGTGCCCCAAATGGCTGAATAAATACCACAAGAAAGGTAAATACTATAAAGCTAGAGCATGCAACAGGTTCCAAGAGAAAGTCTCAGAAATACCAAAGTGGCTACAACATGCGGCTGGAATTTGAAGCTCTTTTCAGTCATATTTGTCTTTTGCTCCATGTTTAAGGATGTGTGTGAACTCAATGTAGTTGAAATTTCCTTTTTGTCAATAGGTGCTTCTCTGCACAGCTCACCCACACCCTTGTCTGTAAACTGATCTCCTGCTGGTGTTGGCAGCTCTCTCAGGTAATTGCCCTGAATGCTGCCGGTTGTCTCTTCATCAAAGCAAGCAAAAGCATTTCTGATGACATCTGGGTCTGTGCCATTTAACTTCTCAGCAAACATCGTGAGGAGCATGGTGAAATTTATGAGACCTGGCGCCTCATTCTTCATGGCATCTAGACACTCAACTGCTGAATATTCCCCAGGGAGGCACGCAGATCAAGTAAATCTTCCTTGTCAGCAAAGCCAGCACCGTTCTGGTCAATCGTGCTGAAGGCCTCTTTAAGCTCCTGACTCTGTGACTGCTGAAATACGGCAAGCACACTGGATGTGGCGCGCTGGCAGCACTTCCTGGTGGCCTTGGTCCTTGCCCTTTCGCTCCACATGGTGGTGGTTAGACCCCTGCACAGATGTGAGAGTCCAAGTGTTTCGGTGGCCTTCCCACTGCCCTCACTGCCACTATCACCACCCTTCTACACCCAGAGCTGCTGAAATCCCTCCCATTTTTGTTTTGGAATATACTCGGGTAGAACAAACATTTGAAGTAAAATTTTTTACATTACTATATCCACCTTTCAAATAGTTAAAAATACTGCATGCCTTAGCACAGACAATAATCTGACTTATGGACACATTACATCCATACTGATATCAGCCCCTAGTGACAACGTTTAATCCATCATCCTTGCCTGTTTATACAATTTTCATGAATTTACAGGGATGTATGCTTTAGGGCTGCTTTTATTTTGTCGGCATTTTGGCTAACAATTCAGAGTTCTTTCTCCTACATTAATATGTATCATGACAGGTTTTGGCTTTTTTTATAGCATTTTATCACATCTAACTTCTGACTTCCAAAATAACTCATTTTCGGATGTATTTTTCAGCATTATCATATAATGAATGCTTGGCCGAAACTGTTAAAGGCTGTTATAACTGTTATAATTTGATTAAATTATAATCAAATCACAGTTTAAAATATCAGCACTAGAGTCAACAAAACTACACAGGCATTCGGATGTCTGCAAACCGCCCAGTTCCTAGGACACTAACAAGGAATGGCAGGTATCTGTTTACCAACTAAAGTGGTGCCACTTTAGCTGCAGTAACAGATGTAAAATCTGCAGTTCGCACAGCCTGCCTACTTGACACTGTGAGATTCTTGACAACAGTTTTGGGTTTTCACAGCAGTTCTGATTTTACTAGAGTAACACACTTAATATTGTTAATCTACACAATTGCAAATTCGTATAATTTAAAAATTACACTAAGTATAACTAAGGCATGGTTACTGGATAATTTCAAAGTAGGTAATGAATAAAACTTTCTTACTGAATTAAAAAAAACTAGTAATATTAAGCTTCTGTACAAATGCTCAGAAATTCTTGCCATTAAGTTAATTCCCAGAGAAAGTTAGGTATTTGCTCACTACTTCACGTAACTTGAATGTCTGCCAACAGGAAAAGGCTGTTTTGTGTGTGTGTACATGCAAGCAGGCATGCTCATGCATGTCACGTTAAGATCATTTTATAGATTTATTATGATGCTGACAAGACAGATGGGTCACCCCAATACTTAGCCCTTTTCCCAAACAAAAATCCACTGGATGGCTTTGTAGGAATATTATATATTAAAAATGTGAAACTACATGTAAATATAAAATCTAATTTTATAAAATAAAGTTTGATCTAGAATAACAATAGGAAGTCAGTAAACATGATAGGAATAAATATAGATTCACATAAACATTATCAGGATCTCCAATTTAAATAATTTCCCTCAAAACAAAGACATATGAGGGATACAGGTAATGCAGAAGAAAAAAAGAAGTCTGAGATAATAAAATAGGTAAATTTGATCGGAGAGTTATAACTGCCCCCTAGTGACATAATATTATAATACACTCTGAAACCACATAAAAAGTTGGAAATAAGAATGCTTATAAATTTGTGTTCCTTCCAAAATTCACAACTGTTCCTTTTTAATCATTTATCCATTCATTACTTCACTTCATATACAATAAGGAATAAAACAGGAATGATTTTATCCTTTACTACAGTCTCTTGGGAGAAAGATGCACAAGTAAACAAAAATATATAATTAATAAACTGTGATCAATTCTATGAAAGAAATTAACAGGATGCTGTAATGGAGAATAATGGGTTCAGGCCAATAAAAGAAACTCTACTTGGGTTTGGGTGGTTGGACAAAGCCTCACTAAGGAAGTATCATAAACTGAGACTAGACAGATACAAGATTTTCAAGATAGCAATGGGGGAAGTATCCCAGGAAGAAAAAAAACTGTAGAGTGTATACAAAGTCTCAAAGGTAAAAATTCTGGGTGAGTTCAGCTCTCGAGAAAAGGCCAGCATGGCCAAAGTGAGAAAAAGAACTAGCGGAAATGGGGGTGGGGTGAGGGGCCAGACGGAGCCAGATAATGCAGAACCGTCTAGGCTGGGGTAAGGAATGTGGATTTTAGCCTAAGCAAAATGGAAGCTGTTCATGGTTTTTAATCCGGGGACATGGCTGATGTGTACTGTGACAAATCACCCCAACTGCTAGGCTCAAGAACAGAAGCAGATCCACACAGTTCTGGGTATCCAGTGACCAGCCAGCCCCAAGCAGTTACTGCAGGGATAGCGAGACTAGGACACACTTTGAATAGAAGACATACTTTGGAGATACAACTGACAGGAGCTGCTGATGGACTGGAGGTAGGGGATGGGGGAGAAGGAAGAATAAGATGCTCTCTAGTTGCAGGTTTCAACAGCTCAGTGATGCTCATAACTGACACAAAAGGCTCAAGGAAGGGCAGGTTGGGGGTCCGGAGGGACGGCTCAGATCAAAAGCTGTTTAAGTATGTTGACTTAAAAAATACCTGGTCAATATCCAAGGACAGATGTAAAGGAGGGAAGTTGGTTTGTAGTCCACAGCTCAGAGAAGAGGTCTGAGCTAACAATATAAATGTTAAGAGTTTATGGGCATCGAGATAAGATTTGAGGTCATGGAAGAGATGAATCACCCAGAGAGAAACTGTAGAGAGACTCAGTACTTAGCCTTGTTTGAGCGTGGTGAGCATCTGTGAACAGGACTTACGACGAACGATATTTAAAGGGTCTCCTGTATTCAGCTTTAGGAATTAATAAAATAGCCCCCATGTTGTCACAATAACCTCTTCCTTATAAGGAGAACATTTCAGACTTCTTGATTTCCTTTCATCTTTATCCTAGACAGTGAATTAGGCTTAACTCACCTTTTGTGGTCCTAGTTTAGCTTATCTCAAGATTATATTTACATGCCAAAACTATGGACATGTTAGGATTCTTGATCTTTAAAGGCTCTCTGATAAGTCTGCATAACTGAATACAGAATTCTTAGCCAACTACTGAAGACAGTGTTGGCATTAAATTTTCTATGTGTCTGGTGTACCAGGGAAAAAAGGATTCTTTTAATAGTTATCGCTGCGTGATGAGATCATGGATGGGAAGTCTTTTTTACTGTACTTTTAAAATTTGCAATAATAAACAGTGCACCTGTATTGCTAATTATATTAATAATAATAGCTACTGTATATTTAAAGCACTTACTTTTTACAGCTATTGTAGTTCTGCCAGTGTTTTTAAGGTGCGGCAGGAGGCGAATGAGAGCAGGTCAAGTTAAAATACCATAAATTCTACTCTTCAGACGTAGTAGGCACTGTGCTAACCACTTTATTTCCAATATCCCATTTAATCTTTAACAATCCCACAAGGTTAGAAATATTACAATACAATTTTACAAACAAAAAAACTGAGGCATAAGAAGTTAAAGTGGCTTCCTCCAGGTCTCATGGCTAGTAAATGACAATGGTAGTTTATGAAACATAGTATATAATGAACAGTATACCTGTATTAATAACTATGTACTTAATAATAGCTACCCTCTATTTTAAACACTTGCTTTTTATTTTTTAATCCTCACCCAAGGATATGTTTATTGATTGTAGAGAAGAAGGGAGAGAGGAGACAGAGAGAAAGAAAGAGAAACATCCATGTGGGAAAGAAACATCAATCAGTTGCCTGCCACATGTGCCCCAAGCAGGGATTGAACCCCCGACCTAGGTATGTGCCCCGACTGGGGATCAAACCCCCAGTCTTTTAGTGCACTGGACAACGCTGCAACTGAGCCACCCAGCCAAGGCTTAAGCACTTGCTTTTGATAGCTACTATAGTTCTGAGGGTTATGAACCATAATCTATCTGATCCTAGTCTACTTTTCATTACAGTATTAGGTACTACTTTTCATCTGTCAAAGAGTATCAGAGAAACTAAGGCTAAAGGGTAGCTACATATGAACTCATACAAGGAAGATCAATTGTACATAAATTTTATAGAATATACCCTGTATATAAATTATCAGTGAGTTCTTTACCTAAATAAGCCATTCATTCATTCCATTTTCAAATTCATTCCAGAGAGAGAAACATGGATGTTAGAGAAACACTGATTAGTTAGTTCCCTCTCCCAACAAATAACAGAGTTGAAACCTATTCAATAGTTTCACTTAAAAATTTTAAGGAATCTTTCATACTTACCAAAACCATCAATATCTAGATTATTTTCAACCACAACATCTAGCAGAGAGTCACCAATTTTTCCTTTGGTTGTTAATATTTCACCATCACGGTTTAAAAAGTAGACTGTTATTTTATCTTCTGAGCTGGAAAAGGAAATAGTCCTTTGTTATTTTCAGTAATTTCAAAAGATACTTTAAAATAATTGTTCTAAGAATTTGGAAGGTCAAAGAAACAGTGGGGGAGGGGGATGTGTGCATGTGCAAGCAAGCAAATGTGCTCTTTTACAGTATTTTCTTTTCTTTCCGAAGTTCACTTGGGAAGAAGACACCACAAATCAGAGGCCTGTCTATCTGCCCGCCCACCCACCCACCAGGAGAGCTCTGCCACCTTAAAGGAAATGGCAACGACATCACTACCAAGGCTATGTATCTCCCTATGTATCATGTGTCTCCCTAGTGGTCATGGTCATGGGTCACAGTCATGTGAAAATATTTAGCAATCATTTTCACTCATGAAAGCCTATTTTGCTCTCACACAGCAATCAGAAAAACAATGTCTCTATGAACATGTCTCTAAAACACCAGACCATGGCTGTGCTGAGCTTTAGAAAAGTAAATCTTTCTGCCATTAATAAGACAACTGTGCTTGTGTCTGATGGTATTATTGCTTACAGGCAGCAGTTTGATAGATTTCTAAGCATTTGAACATCTTATCTTGGTCCACACTGTGTACTCAAAAATCCGAGACCAGAAAACATTGTTTGTTTATTTGAATCTAGGGGAGGATAACTGTACACCTCCTTATGTGTTTCATTATAAGACTGTATATTATTTATCAACTAGCTGACTTAAATTTCTTTCCCTTCTCAAAAATATCACAACAAGATTTGGGAAAACAACTTATACAAGCAACTAGATATCCTCCACCACTGATCATTTTAACTTTTACCTCACAATCGAAAATATGTACTTCAGCTTAAAATGATTAGTTATAATTTTCACAACTGGTAGCAGATTGCAATAGTTTATATCAAAGAAAATTTTAATGTAAGTAAAACCCTAGAATTAAATAATTCCAGAGCTGTAAATTTCTTGCAAATTAGCTCATTTCACAAACAAGGCAACTGAAGCCCCTATCAGATAATAGCCTCCCTACAATGAAAAAGGAAAATTCCATTAATTAAAAATTACCAAAAATATGTGTGAAAATCCCTCAAAAAAGCCTGTGCTCTCCAACTTTTTTTCATAGCAAAAAAAAAAAAAAAGCTTTAAAAATAAGTATTCTGAATATTATTCATGATTTTCCAGGTAGAATGGCTGAGAATGAAGATACTCTGAAAGCAGGAAGACCACTTCGTAAGTTATTAATACAGCACAAGGATGTAGGAGACACTGGCTTAAGAGATATTCAGGAGGTAAAATTAAAAGGTTCTGGTGACCATCAATATAAAATGGATTGAGAGAGAGAAGAAATAATGTTGAAGTCCCCAGCTGGGGCAGTAAGGTGGGGTTAATAGAGGAGAAGAAAAAGCTTCGGGGAAGACGGAGGTGAGTTTGAGTTTAGACCTTTTTAATTTAAACAACAGAAAAAAGTAGATAAGAATGTCCAGAAGCCAGATGGAAATGTGGATCCAAGCTCAGCAGAGCAGTCTAGAGATTTGACATCAACACACACCTGGTAAAAGTACAACAGAAAGAATTCTATCCTTTGTACTCACTACTGAAAGCCAAAGGTTTTAGGATTGCTATTCTTCCACAGCATCCCAGAGCTGAGGTACAGAGAGGTAATTCGAACTCTCTTTTACCTCAGACTCCTCTGTAAAAATGTGTTAACGGTGTATGCAAAATACATAACAAAGAGTAGAGCTCAACAAATACTGATTAATAACTTTTATTTAAAGTCTCAGTCCTTTTGTTGCTAAGACATCTGCTATGTATTAGAGGTGTACAACCCCAGAAAAAAAAACCCTGCAGAGTCAGAGTACTAACAGGTTTACCAAAGGACAGGAGAAGAAGCAGAAGTGAAAAAGGAAAGGTACTTCTGTAATTGAAAAATATGGATGTAAGAATCAGATATAGATTCTAGCCCTAGTTCTGACATACATTCATTCATTAGATGACCTCATTAGATGACCACTTACTTCCTTATGGGTAAAATGGGAATAACAGTGACTTCCCCAAGCTACTGAGAAAATTAAAGGAAAGTTTGTGGAAACTCTTTTTTTCCTTAAGGCATTATACACATACTTTACCCAAGTAATTCTAACCATTCACTACTAACAAATGGTGTTGGGTTTTGTAGATCTCTCCCTCAATTCTAACTAGCAAAAAAGCTTTTAGTTGTTTCCAAGGAACTGATTTCATAACACTGGGAAACCATTGTGATCCTTCTAAATCTACCATCAATTAACCAGCTAATACCACAAACAACTATGTTTCTCACTTGTTACCCCTTACTCATTGCCCTTCATTCTGCTCAACCACAGCAAACATTTTAACAAAGCTGTCAGGGTTTGCCTGTGGTGAAGTTCAGGAAGGGGAGTTACAGCTGCTGACACCCACCCTTTCACCACACAGAGCAGCCTGGGAGGTTGGTACAAGAAAAGGGCCCCGCACCTACGACTCCCTACTTTCACAGCGACCTTAACTCTTCCGAACGACCCCATGGACTAAAGAATTGTCAACTATTATGGTACTCAAATGAATTTTAGTCCTAGTTTTGCCAGCAACTTAATACGGAATTTTTACTACCACTTACCTACCTCACAGGATTTTCTCAAGAATCAGGTGAAATAATACATGCAAAGCTCTTTTCGACTTAAATCACTACAAAATATAAAGTATTGCATCATGGTGCTTTGGAGTTAAACTTCAAAGCCAGAACTACAGCTTCTAGATTGCTCTGTCCAATTGACCTCTGTGCGTTCTATACCTGTAAAGTCTGATGTACAGCAGCTACCAGATACTGAGTACTCAGAAGTTCAACTGGGAAACGGATTCTTTAATTTTATTTAACCTTAATTCTTTTAAATAGCCACATGTGGTTAGTGGTGATCATATTGGACAGCACAAATCTCACATAATACTAGCTAGGCTCCAAAGTCTGTGATAGGAAGCACAAGGCCATCAGCAGAAACTGGGCCAATGAGGGGGAAAGCAGGGTTATGAGGGAACAGAACAAATGTGCCTCCGGTTAAGACAACTTCATAATACCCAAATCCAAACAATAAGTTTCAGCGATTTAATTTCCATTTACAAAAGCATTTATGTTGATTTAAATACCAGTTACACAAGTATGTTCAATACATGTCTCAATTTCTAAACAATTTTTCAAGGAAGCATCCATTGTATAAAATAAGACACCTGCCTGGAGGGAGCTCAGAAGCAGAAAAGTGCAGGGAAAATAGAGACAAATATATCCAGCTTGCCTTCTTCATTATTCCCCTCACAGTTAATGCAACAAATTTATTGAGCACCCACTGTATAGTAAGATTAAGGGGGGGGGAGGAATAAAGCCTACACTCTTTTCTCAGCTACTTCATCAAGAAGAAACTGGAAAAGGCAGAATTCAAATGCTTCTCCCCCGCTTCAGTTCTAGCTTCCTATTAATGCATGCCATCAGGGGTCAAAGAGCAGTTCTGCATTATATGGGGCCTCAGTGTGTGCCTGTACTCTGAAATGATGAGTACATTTTATCTCTATTATATCTAAGGAGATTATGTCATCGAAAAATAAATATGCCCAAGAATATAAAACCTCGACATATTCAGGGTAAATTTTTTCACATCTCTTTCAACAATTAACACAAAACAAACAACACTGGAGGCCTAAGAAGCTACTGCTGCTAACAGGTAACATCTACTGAGTCCTACTATTTGCCAGGCACAAGACTACCTGCATTACCTGTATTCTCTCATTTATTCTTCAAATAACCCTGTGAGGTCTTTACTATTGTTATATCCATTCACCAGTGGAAAAACTGAGGTTCAAAGAGATGGAGGAAGTTAGACAGTAAGCGCCAAAGCCATTTCAAAACCCTGGAATCAACTAGTCCAGAGCACACAGGGAAGCCCGAAGGATTGAGTGGGGTAACGCTAACCAAGTATTACCCTGACAAAGAACTGCAGTCAGGCTGTCCTAACATTGCAGGGCAAAGGCTCTGTAAGAAAAAAAACACTGCCGGCCGGGATCTCAATGGGATGCATCTTACGAAGGTCACTGCAGGTTCCTGGAAGAGCAAAGGTTACATTCAAGCCAAACCACAAGGACAACCAGTGGCAGCAAAGCGCCCGGCTTTCCTGAGGCCCTCGGAAAGGAAAATCAGGGACCCTGGGTCCCGGTTTGCCGCCCTGCGTCAGTGTCTCGGAAACTTTGCGGCGCGAAATCAGGGAGACCGTGACCGCGCCCAGCGACAAAACAGGGTCGCGAGGAGCTCCGCGGAAAAGGAGGTGCAAGAGGCGGGCGGTTCAGGGCGCGTGCCCCACAAGCAGGCCTCGGAGAAAATACTGCCGGGCAAGAAATCAGGCCCGGCGATCGTGGCCGCCCCCGAGGTGTGGGAGCTGTCCCCTGGAGAAGGGACTCTTAAGCACTCACGCTCAGGCCAGCGCCTCACCTGCAACGCGCCGGTGCCGACAGGCTCAACGACCGATAGGCCGGGGCGCAGCCGCCTGGGCCGGGCTCGGCGCTCCAGCCCGATCCCCTGCTTCCCGGAAAGCCGCCGGCTCCCGCGCGGGCTCCGGCGAGGAATAGCCACCGACGGACTGCGCCGCCGAAGGCCACAGAGGAAGCTTGCAGAAGCCGGGCGCCTCCTGCGGCGGCCATAGCCCGCGGTCTAGTAACTACCGGATGGGACGCAGGCCGTCCGCACACAGTGGCGGCGAGAGGCTCCCTGCGTGCTGGCGGACACCGGCGCCGGCGACTGACGCCCTTGGGCCTGGACGAGAATCCCGGAAGGCTGGGGTGCCCTAGAGGTCCCTCTCCTTCCGCGCGGCGACCGCTCCGTGAACCTTCCGGGTGCCTTATAAATCCGGTAGCGGCCAAAGCACAGCCCTTCCGCTCCCGGTGCCTCGCCTCCTGGACTAGTGTTTCAGGGGGCGGGGCTAAGCACAGAGTATTTCGTGGTTTTTTTTTTTTTTACCTGCTGACCAGGTTTTCTTAACCTTGCAGCTTTGTTAAGCGTCTAGAGTTGCCACGCAAAAACAATACATTTCAGAAGATAACTGAATGTCTGACGGAAAGATACAGTAAAACAACCCCCATTTAACTAACCTACTTTCTTTTGTTCCGCGCTTCCCTCCTCCCCGCGCCCACCATTAAAAGAAAACACGACGTGATAGACTCTGTCATCTCGGAGTTCAAATTAGTGTAAAAGGGAATTCTGGGCATTGTCAAACAAGGACAACAGGAAACTTCAGAAATCTCAGAATGCCAATAGGTGTACTACCCAGAGGATAATTATGACTATAAAGTTATAAATCATCGCAATGAATAAATTTGGGGATACAGGATACTTGTAAGGATACTTGAACTTCATGAGACTTAAAAAGAAACTTTGATGAACTCAGATTTTTAAAAAGACTTTTACAAAAACCAGAAAGATATACTTAAAAATATACTTTATCATGGTTAATATGTTGTGGTGGAAAGAGCATGGGCTTTGAGGTCAAAATTAGCAATGTTCAAATTCAAGGTCTACCACTTTTGAGCTCCGTTGAGTTCTGAAACCTTGGATAAATTTTTCTCTTAGAGGATCAGAGTTTCCATAACACTTTCATGGATAAGATGTTCCATCCTTCAGGGCCATTCTGGGGGTTAGACTAACACAAAACGCACAACCAGCCTAGTGCGTCACTAACAATGATAGATAACTTCCTGGACCTTCCTAAGGCTAGTCTTTTTTTTTTTTTTTTTTTTTCCTTGCAGTGAGGCAAAGGAAGAGCCCCTAGAAAGAGGAGGTAGGAGTTTTAAGCCCTGAGAAGTGCGGCTGCCCATTGTTTCCTTGGTTAGAAGTCTTTCAGGACCCTGAGAACTTAGGATAGGAGAAGCACAGTACAGTACAAGCCTGAGGAAACTCAAGACCTTGCCCCTAAGGCTAGTAGTCTTCAGGCTACTGAAGGCCCAAGTCAAGCGGATATTGCAAACATGCTAAACACAAGAACAGATATTTGAAAGACTACTCAGAACAAGAAAGTACAGACTTAAGTAAAGTCTCTCCAGACAATGTACAGTGGACGTTTAATCTAATGACAGAAGGCAGTGACTTAGCCCCTAAATTACCTCAAGCAGATAATAAAGAGAAAGAGTTCAAGTTGGAAAGGACACAAACCCAGACAAGTATTGCAAAAGAGGAGGTTGTGAAAGAACAGTTAATGTTTTTATAGGATGAAGTCTCCAAAGCCAGATGAATTAATTGTAGGAAGAATACTGAAAAAAAGTGCAGATGTTCCCTGTCCTCTCAACCCTCCTTTTTAGCTTCAACTTGGTTATGGCACTTAGCGGTTTATGCTTTGTAAAACAGTTGTTTGCATACACAGTTTATCTTAGTAGCTTGCACACTTCCAGGCACAGGGCAAGGGGTCCATAAGCATTTGGGAATAAAGTAATGTCATGTAACTTCCACTACCAATCATCAGAATTCAAGAAACATGTATGAAAATAAGAGATAGGAAAAATGTTCTCCAGATTTTCAAAGGTAGGTAAAGATTGATTCCAAAGTGACCAATATTCATGCATCAGTATTCCAGAAGAGACTTGTAAACATGTGGCTCATGAACACAGATAGAAAGCAATATGGAATTACTGAGGACAAGCTTGTGCTTATATATTTCTGTTTTTCATAAAACTCCTACTCCTCCATCTTTCATTCCTATTAAAATTCATGCATATTTTGAAATTCATCTCAAATTCTCTTTCCCATGAAATCATGCCTGTGCGTCCCAACAGATCATCCCTTCCTCCACTGAATGCCTAAGACCTTTGTTTATTCTTGTAAAACTTATAGTATCTGTTGTTTCAAAAAGGATAATGTTCATGAAAGTGTTTTATGAACTTTGAAGTGTCATAAAATTCAGATTCAATGCTTATTGAGCACCTACTCTGAGCTTCGCAATGTCTATGGAGCACCTACTCTGTGCTCCATCACATATACTTTGTGTAGCTCCTCTAAACGGAAACTCCCAAGAATAGGCATGCTGTCTTACTCATGTTCACAGTCCTAGCTCCTGGCATAGTGCCTATCACAAAGCAGCTATTTAATAATGTCTTTGTTAAAAACTATCTTAGGAACTTTTACAATCTTTATCTCATTTCTTCACAGCAACTGTAAAATAGATTTGCCTGTAAGTAATGAATGCCTTTAGTCAATAAATATCAGCAGTTTGTAAAATCACTATGCCTGTGCTGAAGACATAGCAGTGAACAAAGCAATCCCTGGCCTCTTATTTTTATGAGGAAACTGAGGTGCACAGTAGTTGCGAATTTTTTAGAATCATACTGGTAGTGAGTTGCAAATCTAAAATTAAATCTAGGTATTCTTTGTCCCAAGTTCAAGACATAAGCACAAGAAATGATTATTTTATTATTTTTATTACACAGACAACCCTGACTTACAATGGTTTGACTTCCAATGTTTCCTTTACGATGGTGGAAAAGTGATATGCGTGCAATAGAAAGTGAATGAGCTAAGCTGTGGTATTTGGTAGGTTAAGTGCATTTCCAATTTATAATATTTTCCATTTATAATTGGTTTATCATGATGTAAGTACATCATAAATTGAGGAACATCTCTATTTTATTATACACTTACATATATTATTCATTAAATTGTATGTATTATATTATTAATATATCATACTTTTTCAACTCTACATTTAATAGTAAATGCTTAACTTTCTACATGATCCATATATAGACATACCTCAGAGACTTCAGATTCAGGCCACCTTAGTAAAGCAAGTACCACAATAAAATAAGTCAATTTTTTTGTTGGTAGAAGATCTTCCCTTCAGTTTGTGAGAAACACACTTGTGAAGCATGAAAAATAAAGCATAATAAAATGAGGTATGCCTATAATTTAGGGATAAAGTCAGAAATTATCATTATCTAAATTTTTTTAAAGGAGTGAAATTAGACCTAGGTATATTTCATCCCAAGAAATTACTCACTGAACCCCCAGGTTATTTGTTACTATGGCTGATAATATTGGTGAGTTTTCTAACTTTAAAACTGTAACTGATATTTCATAAAGTACTATCTTTGTCTTAACTGCTCTTCCTATTTTCAGCTCTTGAAATTTTTATTTGTATGTTTTTAATATAGCTTCTCTAAGTATCTTTTCTTTTTTGTTTTTTAATTCAATCTTTATTGTATTTTTCCCATTACCATTTAGTCCGCTTATATCCCTTCCCTGCACAGCAACCAGCACACTGGTGTCCATGGCCATGAGTCCCTTTCCCCATCTATCTTGTTCTAAGGCATCCTCCGCACTGCCGGTAGGCTGATCCAGTCAAAATACTGATTTGATCCTGTTACTTTCTTGATGAAAATCCTTGAATGACATTCCACAACCCTTACGTGATACTCCATTACCACTGAAATGACAATTAAATGGCATTCCATCACCATTTATTAAGAGAACCAAACAAACTGCTCAGCTGGACACAACACCCTGCCAGCTCTTTCTACGGCCCACTGAGCATCGGTCCTGCCTCCTCACGCCTTTCTCCTCCACAGCTTTTGTGTTCCACGGCCTGCACCTGGCTAATGCATAGCCAGTCTCCAGGACTAAGTTCAGAACTTCGCAGGAACCGTTCTTTGATACATGCAAATCTTACATACTATAAATTCCTCTATCATAGCTTATAATTAAATATCATGTGCTGATAAGAACTTGATCAAGTGGCTTGTTGGGTTTCAGGTTCCATTTCATTAAGATTACTTCTCAGGTACTTGTTAACTTTTTAACATGCTCCTCAAATGTTAATAGTTGCTTGACTCTTTCTGTGATATTAGCCACTCCTCCTGAACAGTTCACTTGGCTGTGCAAAATGCTGGTGTTCTAATTGTCCTTCCTTCTTCACTGACTGTGTAGACTACTTCTATGAAGACAGGCTTACCCTCATATTCTCTTCCAACGTCCTGACGTAGAGACTGTATAGGAAAGGCAAGATGAATGCTTGGTTGTTTCCCTTTATTTAGCTGTCATACTTACAGTGTTTCTTTATGTTTTGTATTTATTTACAGGATAGTTTATAAAGTTATAATTTTCTAGAAAAATTAAGAAAATATTCTATCTAACATTTCAAAATCTACTGGCATAATTTTGCCAAGTATTTATTCATGTTCTTTTAAAAGTATCAGATGTATCTATAGCTAAATTGCTTTTTATATTCCCCATATTATTTTCTCCGTTTTCTCTCTTTGTTCTTTGAGCAATCTTGCCAAAAGTTTACTTTATTAGTCTTGTCAAATAATAACTTCAGGCATTGATCTTCTGTGCTGTATCTTTGCTTTCCAATTTTATTTACTTATATTTATGATGTTCTTAATTCTAAGTAATTTAGATTACCTGTTCTAACTTCTCGATCTAGATATTTAGCTCATTAATTTTTAGTTTTGTTTTTTAAAAGAAGTATTTTAATTTCACTAAGTATTTAAATTCCCTCTAAGTAGTATGTTCGGTCGTGTCCTGAGTTTGAAATGCAATATTTTCTTTATTGTTTAGTTTAAATATTTTCAAATTTCCATTCCATTTATCCTTTGATAGTGAGCCATTTGGAAGTGTGTCTTATATTAAGGTTTCAAGACTTTCCTCAATATATACAGTGCCTACCATGGGTACCACATCCAATGATTCTTCAGTTACGTGAAATTTCCTACTAGCAAAAGAATAAATATAATAGCTAACATTTACTTAGTGCTTACTCTGTGCCAAACACTGTCCAAGTTGCTTTACATCTTTTTATTTACTTCATCTTTACAAAACCACTATGAGGTAGGTAGCAGCATCATTATTATTTTACTGATGAATAAACTAGGGCACAGTTTATATTTACCTAAAATGAGGTTTGGGATGTTATCAAAAGAAATTATACTAAATGGCCTTGAGTATAGTAGTTCCTATGACATAAAAACACAACAGATACAATGTATATTCTATATTACATTCTTCCCACAGGTGGATTTATTCACCTTTAGACTTGAGAGGAAAAATAAAACGGTACACTTTTCCATTTCTTTGAATGTGAAAGTAGTGCTGTTGCCGGTGTGTGCTGAATCTCACTGACTCGATATCAAAATGGATTTCCTCCCTTTGTTTTTCATCTTGTTCGTACTTATTCTTACTCTATGATTCTGTTCAAGACACTAGCCATGTATTACTTTGCCTTTGGAGTTTATTAACATGCAGTTATTAATTTGAAGCTATTAACGTGCAGGCCAGACCAGAGCTTAACAATAAAGAACATTTAGTGACCAGTGCTGTGGGACAGCTCAAGGCTAGGCTCCAGGAATGCAGCATTTGATCTCTAGATTAAGATTGAGTAACTAGAGAGCAATTGCCAAATTTCCTTGAACTTAGCTGACATAAAGCTTTGAGTTAAAAAATTCTGTTTTGTCTCAATGCCAATTATTATTTACAGGAGTTTCTCAGTACTAGTCTGCTGCAAAGCTTCAGACTTGGGATCTGCTTTGAAAAATCCATTTCTATCAAAACTTACCTTAAATGATCAGCAGCATTTCAACTTCTCAACTCTTTTTTTTAAAGTTCCACCTTTATGCAAATTAAAATCCTTGTGCATATCATTTCTCTATTAGAATATTTAAAAATCCAATGTTAAATAACTCGATTTCGGTGAAGCTATGTACAAGAGGTGCTCTGAAATATTCCTAGGTCAGGGGTGTCAAACTCATTTTCACTGGGGGCCACATCAGCCTCACAGTTGCCTTCAAAGTGTTGAGTAATTTCAACTCCTTAAAGTTAAGAAGTAGTTACATTTATACAGTCCTAAAATTACATTGGGTCCCTTAAAGGCAACCGAGAGGCTGATGTTGCCCCTGGTGAAAATGGGTTTCACACCCCTGTCCTATGTGGTGTGTAAAATGGTCCTACTTCTATGGAACACTATATGATAATATTTATAAAAATTACAAATTTATTTACTGTTCAATCCAGGAATGCTACTTCTGGAAACTTGTTCTATAGATACAGCTGTGTATGATACAAAATAATGGGTGTACAGTGTTATTTGCAGCATTGTCTGTAATAGAAACTATTAGAAATGCCTTTCAAGTGTTCTTCATGATGAGATTACTGAATTCTTTGGACTATAAGTTGCACTGGACCATAGGACACACCTGGGTTTTAGAGGAGGAAAATAGGGAAAAAAATTTTGAAGCAAAAAGTGTGGTAAAATATTTAATAACATAAATAACATAGGCCAATGCCCCGCCCGCCAGCCAGCAAGGTAAGCTACATTTGGACTATAATACGCACCCCCATTTTCTTCCCAAATTTTGGAGGGAAATTGCATCTTATAGTCTGAAAAATATGGTAAATAAGCTATGGTACAGCAAGCAGGTCCCCCTTATCTGCAGGTTTTGCTTTCTGCTGTTCCACTTACCCATGGTCAACTGAGGTCCAAACATATTAAATGGAAAATTCCAGAAATAAACAATTCGTAAGTTTTAAATGGCGCTGTCTGTGTAGCATAATGAAATCTCACTCCTTTCCACTCCATTCTGCTTGGGACAAGAATGGTCTCCTTGTACACAGTCCCTGCCAGGTCCCCACCAATCAGTAGCCAGTAGCCCTTTCATTTATCAGAGCAACTGTCTTGGTATTGCAGTGCTTGTGTCCAAGAAGCCCTTATTTTACTTAATGGCCCCAAAATGCAAGAGTAGCGACGCTGGTAATTCAGATACAGTCGTCCCTCACTATGTCACGGTTCACGTATTGTGGGTTCACTGTATCGCGGGATTTTTTTTTAAAATATATCTAATTCTGTATCATGGAGTTTTCTCTATATCATAGGATTTTGCAGTACATAGGTATTTATACAATATTTATTATTTTAATTATTTTTGCCTAAAAATTTTAAAACAATATAAACAATATAAAAAATGTTAATTCAAATACATTAAAAGAATATTAAATCAAAATAAAATACAGTATGTATTTCATCAGGGGATGAATACCGTACTGTACACAATGGAAATACAATATACCACTACTGCTTGCACAAGTTTGCCAACGTGAGATTGTACACAGCACGCTATTGGCTGATGGAATGGAAGGTGACCAACCACAGCACTGTGTTCTGTATCCCGGGCACTGATTAGCTCAGTGACTGCAGCATCGGTCTGTTGGCTCTTCCACACTGTGCCCATATGTTCAGCATCTCCCCTTGTCTGCTTCATATTGACATCTGATCACCGTGTGTAATGTTGCTCTGCAGTGTTGTGTTTTTGTGAAATTTTCGTAAAAGTTTGAATTTATTTCAAGCCCTATGATGCCACCCAAACGTTCTGCACCTTCTAAGGCTTCTGGCAATGAACCCAAGGGCCAGAGGAATATGCTTAACATCAAAGAAAAGGTGGAACTTCTCGACGTGTTAAAGGGAGGTAAAAGCTACGTGGCTGTAGGCTGCCATTACAGGATCAACAAATCTACTGTTCACTACATAAAGAAAGACAAGAATATTAGGTCTACAGCAACAATGACTTTTAACAAGACTGCAGAGAAGGTGGTCACTTCCCACAATAAAGCATTGTGAGGATGGAGTCTGCATTGGCCCTGTGGATAAATGACTACAGGAAGAAGAATATCTCGCTGGATACCAACACCATCCAGACGAAGGCCAAGAAACTTTATGATA
>PVKM010005089.1:0-49262 GCA_004027735.1 Carollia perspicillata
CAGTAATCATCTTAAAACATAGATATATTTTGAAACTAAAGCTGACAGAATGAGATGGGGGTATGACAGAAAGCAGGTAGAAATTCATATTATTTACCTGCCATTTCTTGAGGCACACTTCTAACTACATACTTAATATTTTGACTGCTTTGGGTGAAAGGAAGGATAAGGAGGTAGAAACATCATAACAAAGAAAACAAGCAAGCAAAATATAACCAGAGACATTAAAATAAAGAACAAACTGACAGTAACCAGAGGAGAAAGGGGAAAGGATAATGGGGGAAAACAGGGGGAGGGTTGTCAAGGAGCATAAGTAAAGGACACATGGACAAAGACAAAGGGGGTAGGACTAAGGATGGGAGGTGAGGATGGGTGGGGTGGGGGTGAGTGGTGGGGGGAAAATGGAGACAACTGTACTTGAACAATAATAAAAAATAAAAGAAGGAAGAAACAAGGAAATAACAACAAGTGTAGCTAACATTTATTGAAGATGCATTTTGTGCTAACAAACTTCTAAATGCTTTTTATGCATCATCACATTAGATATTCACCATAATTTTCTGACATATTGTTAATAACCAGAGTACCAAATAAATAAACTTAAACTTAGAGATTATATATTCAAGTCCTAAGATAATATATTTCCTAATTGGAGGTAGATGATGACATCAGGCCACCCGACTTCAGGTCCCAAATTCTGAAGCAAAATAATATCATTGAATCAACTACATTGTCACAAAAGGTTATTTGCCAGACATTTTTACAAAGACAACCCTGTTTAATCATTACTTTGAGGGGTATATGAAGAAACCAATACTTAGTAAGGATATTAAATATCCAAAATCAAAGAAGCTTCAAACATTAGTGATTACATTTCTGGTTTAAGGCAATATGTGGAATATTAGTTGAGCTGCTACAAGGAAAAAAGAGAGATCCTATATTAAGAAGTTTCAGCGAATGTTGGATTATTTTTTTTAATTTTAGGAGTTTTTATAGTCTATAATAGCTTCATGAGTATTACTTTTAATCCAAAAAGTGTTTCAGCATGAACATTTTCCAAGACTTATTTGCTGAGGTTCTTATTTTTGGAAATTCTGGTATAAAGCATATTCTATCACACTATGAGAATAATGACTATTTCCAGCAACCAGATAAACCGAATTTCTAGGGATTTTTTTTTCTCTTGAAAGAGAATTCATACAATTGTGAAGAGCCTCACGGAATTGTGTAGAAGAATTTGAATCACATCATTCTCCTTGGAAAGAAATAGAGAACACTCTAAGTTGACAAACAGTAGAGAGAGAAAACAACTTCTGTAATCCCCACCACTGGTGTCCTGTACACAGCGTGATCCAATGCACCACATCACCTCCTGTGTGAGATCAAATGTAGGTGTGTTCACTGGGGAATTTCTTGTTATTCAGCAAGCAAATCACTCACTACAAATATATATCAATTGTTAACATGGGCTCAAATATTCCTTGGGGAACTCTCAAGGTCTGAAAGATGAGTCAATTTATAGACCTTGAGTCAATGGTATTTTTAACAAACTGCCATTTAGATAATTTTGATTTTGTGAGTCACAAAAGACAAACAAATATTTATATATTTTTGTTTGTATCTATATTTGTAAGATAGGAAGAAACCCACAAGCTGAAGAATGGGATCTATGATTGTTCAACTGCTAAAAAAGTGCTAATTTGTATCTAAGACTAACTGATGGTAAAAATTGCAACAAAATGCATCAGACTTTGTCACTTACTTGCTGTGTGACATTAGACAGGTCACTAATAATTATAGTACTTAACTTCTAGGGCTGTTATGAAGGTGATAGATGATGAAGAATAAGAATAAGAAGAATGAGAATGCAAATGAGAATGAGGAGGAGGAGGAGGAGAAGGAGAAGGAGGAGAAGGAGAAGGAGAAGAAGAAAGGAGAAGAAAAAGAAGAAGAAGAAAGAAGAAAAAGAAGAAGAGGAAGGTGGTGGTAAAGAAGTAGAAGGAAGAGAACAAAGAAGAAAGAAGAGGAGCAGTGATTCTATTGCTTAGGTAGTCCATGATATATTGCACATACTCACGATATGAGTAATAGTTAAATTTTTTTAAAAATATAATAAATCACAATACTATACTATATGAACACAAAAATGTAAATATTTAAAGTATTTGTATTACAAATATTCTTTTTTTAAATCCAGAACCTCTAAAAGGTGAAGCAAATATTAACATGTTATAAATCCTTCACATATGACAAAAATAATGACAATTTACTAGGAAGAAGGCAGAAATGAATGCCGAGAGAGAAGTGGATAACTTTGGATGGTAGCTCTCCTTGAAACTTGCCCCTTACATACTGCCATTAACTGTGATTTCCAAATTGTTCCAGAATTTACAAAAAAAGTGTCTGCACTTGGAATATTTATGTAACTATTTATCTGAATTAGATGTTCTTTGATGTATTAGCTGTTATTAAGTTGGTATATTAATTTAGAAGAAACTGTGCATTTCTATTTAAAAATAGAATACAATATTAGAATACAGGAATGATAAAATTGCTTATTACTTAATGTGCTGTGTATACCTTCAATTTAACAGAGTGTCAGAAACATGAGAGGTGAGTGATATTAGCTTACTTTTGAATGTATGACATGTGATTTGATTATGAAACTGGAAGTGACCTGGCATTGGAATATGTAGTGTCACCTTTAAACAATGCATAATCTGGAGCCCTTTTCAGGTATAAACTAGAAATGCAATCAGCAATTCTGTCACACACATGAGTCCTGATGCCTCGCAGCAGGATGAATGTATGGAAACAGGTCCTGACTCTGCTTCTTATGTGCTTTTGAGTCTTTTTGTTTTGAAGCAAGGGAATAAATTTCTGTGTTTCAAAACACATCAGATTAAGAAATAAACTAGTGGTACAAATAAAATGGTTTTAATTCATAATATCTTTATTTTTTAAGTCTGAGAAGAAAATTTAACATACCAAATAATTATGATAATGACAAAAAAGCTCAGAAACTGAAATTATATAAAATCTTATGTGAAAAATACTGTATCTATTGGGTGGTTTTAGTACACAGTATTTCAAATGCTTTTGGAACTCTCTCAAATGTGATAAATGTAATTCTTTCCAGATGATTGATAGATACACAGACACATACACAATGGACTGACTGACACTCATTAATGGTGACAGTTTCCACACTTTCCATATTTTTTTAAAATAATTATGAGTTGAACATGACTAAGGTATACCTAATTCTTTATGGCACAACAGTTTATAATTGTATTTTCTTAAAAAAAAACTTTTATTTATTTTTGGAGAGATGGATAGGGAGGCTAAAAGAGAGGGAGAAAAACATCAATGTGAGAGAGAATTATTGATTGGTTGCCTTAAGTATACACCCCAACCAGGGACTGAACCCACAACCCAGGCATGTGCCCTAGGAATCAAACTGTGAGCCAGTTTGTGGGATGATGCTCAAAAACTGAGCCACACTAGCTAGGGCTAACTGTATTTTTGTCTAAAGTCCCAAGCGTTACTTTTTGTTGTTGTTGTTGTTGTTGTTCCAGTACAATTTTCTGTCTTTTATTCCCATCCCAGTCCACCCCCCCACAGTGTCACACCTTCCTCCCATCTCCATCCCCCTTAGTTTTTATCTACATGTCCTTTATACTTGTTCCTGTGACCTCATCCCCTTTTCCCCTGAAATCCCCCCCTCCCCTCTGGTTACTGTCAGCCTGTTTTCTATTACAATGTCTTTGGTTATATTTTGCTTGCTTGTTTGTTTTGTTATTTAGGTTCCTGTTAAAGGTGAGGTCATATGGTATTTGTCTTTCACCACCTGGCTTATTTCACTTAGCATTACTTTTTAATATGGAATCCTAGGCACCTTACAGCAGTACTTTTCAAACTGTTAATTGACCCACTTTATGGACTCTGATGAAGTAGAATGTCATGTGATCAAGGTAGAGGGATAGACAATACTTTTTAAAAAATACAATATAGCAGGATCAAACAAAATAGCAAAAGTCAGATTATATATAAGGAGAGGTGTTGTCTCATGAACATTTCCTTTATTAGCATCTACACAGTTATCAAACCATATTTACAGTATGGGCAGTTATTAAAACTTTAATAGTCACAGTGTGAAAATTTATGGTTCTACTTCAAAGGTTTCATGTGCCCTAAAAATGGTTTTCAAAAATCTGTTTATGTACATTTGGTTGGGGACATAAATGTGTTATGGCTTTTAAATGATATATATATATAAGAATACTTTTTTAGAAAGCTTGAGATATACCAATTCTATAGCAATTATACTTTTATTTTTTAAAATGTTTTATTATTGTTCAATTACACTTGTCTGCATTTACCCCTCACCACTTCTCCACCATCCCAGCCATCCCCACCTCCCTCCCTTGCTTCCACCTACCCCTGGTTTTGTTCATGTGTCTTTTATAGTTGTACCTGAAAACCCTTTTCCCCTCCCCCCCACTATCTCCTCCCACCTCCCCTCTGGTTACTGCCAGATTGTTCTTAATTTCATTGTTTCTGGTTATATTTCCAGAACTTGGCTATTGTAAATTGTGCTGCTATGAACACTGGGGTGCATAGGTTCTTTTGGATTGGTGTTTCAGGGTTCTTGGGATATAATCCTAGCAGTGCAATCACTGGGTCAAAAGGCAGTTCCATTTTTACTTTCCTTAGAAAATTCCATACTGTTTTCCATAGTGGTTGTACCAGTCTGCAATCCCACCAGCAGTGAACTAGGGTCCCCTTTTCTCCACATCCTCTCCAACACTTGTTGTTTGTTGCTTTGTTTATGATGGCCATTCTGACCGGTGTAAAGTGGTATCTCGTTGTGGTTTTAATTTGCATCTCCCTGATGGCTAGTGATGCTGAACATCTTTTCATGTGTCTCTGGGCCCTCTGTACTTCCTCCTGGGAGAAGTATCTGTTCAAATCCTTTGCCCATTTTTTAATTGTTTTTTTTTTTTTTTTGTCTTCCCACAGGAGGACAAAACTTCCTCCAGAGTGGAGTCATGTGAGTTCTTTATATATTTTGGAGATCAAATCTTTGTTTGAGGTATCATTGGAAAATATGTTTTCCCATGCAGTTGGTTCTCTTTTAATTTTAATGCTGTTTTCTTTACCTGTACAGGAGCTTTATAATTTGATGAGGTCCCATTTGTTTATTCTTTCCTTTATGTCCCTTGCTCTAGGGGACATATTAGTCCCATGATATGTTGCTCCATGGAATGTCTGAGATTTTCCTGACTATGTTTTCTTCTAGGACTTTTATGTTGTCACAACTTTTATCTATGTACTTTATTCACCTTGAATTTATTTTTGTGTTTGGTGTAAGTTGGTGATCAAGTTTCACTTTTTTCGTGTAGCTGTCTAGCCCTCCCAATGCCATTTGTTGAGGAGGCTATTTTTACTCAATTTTATACTTCTTTCCCCTTTGTCAAATATTAATTGACCATAGAGACTTGGGTTTATTTCTGGGCTCTCTATTCTGTTCCATTGGTCCATGTGTATGCTCCTATGCCAATACCAGGCTGTTTTGATTACAGTAGCCTAGTAATACAGTTTGATGTTAGGTATTGTCATCCCTTCTACTTTGTTCTTCTTTCTCAAAATTGCTGCAGTTATTCTGAGTCATTTGTGGTTCCATATAAATTTTTGAAGTGTTTATTCTATGATGGGGACCCTGGCTCATGGGGTCCGCCACATTGTGGACGAGACACGAGAAATCCACACAGAGTATCGAGCCCTGTGGAGGAAAATGGGCAGCATGGTTTCTCTCAAGAGGAGAAAAAGCCTCACCTTTATTTCTTTTCTGAGTACATTACATTATGGTCCTCATTTACTATGCACATGTTCGCTTTAAGTGCCTACCTTTACAGAAAACAAAGGAGATGATGTCACTAATCATATCATGGAAGATATTTGCAAATGCAAAGGGAAAAGTGGTTGAACTGGTTACACTCCATACTGGGGAGTTCTAGCATGGACTTTAGGAAATTACAGTAAGCACTTGCTGTCCCAATTCAGGGTGAGGGAGTTTTAGCCAAAGCAAGTCTCATAACACCCTAGGTACAATGCAGGTCTGATTCCCCACGGGAGAACCTATCTGTGGGCATGGGTCCTCTGCATCTCCAAGTGGGAGCTGGGCCCACGCCAAGCAGAATGGTCTACTGTAGTTCTAGATCCGTGAAATATGCTGTTGGTACTTTAACAGGGATTGCATTGTATCTATTAATAGCTTTGGGTAATATGGACATTTTGGTGATGTTAATTCTTCCAATCCATGAGCATGATACATGCTTCCATTCATTTGTGTCTTCCTTAATTTCTTTATTTAGTGTTGTATAGCTTCTACTTTATTGTTCTTGTTGCTATATCCAACAGGATTTTGTTTCCTGATTTCTGTTTCTGATATTTCATTGTTGGTGTACAAAAATGCCTTTGATTTCTGAACATTGACTTCGTATCCTGCTATTTTCCCAAATTCACTTATTAGGTCCGGTAGTTTTTTGGTGGAGTCTATAAGATTTCCATGTACACTATCAGGTCAATTATGCTTTCAGTTTTGGGATAATATACTTCAATTATACTTCTAGTTTTAGAATAATATACTTCAAATATAAAAATATAATAATTTATATATAAATGTACTTTTAATATTTATATATAAATTTATAATTTTATTTATATATAAATTATAAATAATTTATAAATAAATGTACTGTAACTAATTGCTTGTACATTCCTTATTTAAATTTAAGTTCTAATCAGGCTACATACAAAGTTCATATTTAAAGTTAAGATCATTTTCTAGAGGGGCCTAACCTAATCATAGGAGATCTTAAAATAACCTTTTCTGACTGAGGTCAAGGTCAGAAGGAGAAATGACTTCAAAAGAATGGTCAGGGACATGCAACGTGCTGTTTTTGGAGATGAAGAAAGGGATCCCAGAGCTAAGAAGTATGTGTAGTCACTGGAGGCAGAAATAGACATGGAAATGGATTACCCACTACATTTTAGTTCAATGAAATCCGTGTTGAACTTCTGACCTGCAGAACTATAAATAAATTTGCAGTGTTTTAAACTACAAATTCTGTCTATTTTTTCAGCAGCAATGGAAATATAATATAGCAACTTTAAATTGTCACTCACTATAGCATTTGAGACACCAGAGAGAGGAATTAAAAGCTTAAGTATGGCAATAGAAAAAGTAGCGATAAATCAGAGATACGAGTCAATATGGTCTTTCCTTTGAGACCATATTGCATCCTCTCTATAAATTTGGAATAAAAAAAAATCCAGATTTATGAAAATTTGAGTTAATTCACATGTGTAGATAATCATAAATTCAAAACCTTAGCTATATGTTACAAAATGTTTGCTGTCACGTTTGTTCCTAAATGCCATTAAAATTTGGTAAAGTTGTATTCATTTTGGGTAAAGTTATATTCATTTTCATTATTTCATATTTGTCTTTTTATATCAAACATGAATATTTTTATCTTTCCCTTTTCATAGTAACAGGTACTTTGTTGATTGTAATTATAAAGAGTTTCTTCTTTGTAGATATTTTACTTTTCACTAAATTCAAAAGAAATAGTGGTGGGTAGAGGTGGAAGAAGTTATAGGGGGAATAAATGGTAATGGAAAATCATACAATAAAATAATAACATGCACCACCAACAAAAAGAAATTGCTTCTGGTTTGATTGAAACACTTATATTGTGAAAATACTGTCAGACCAGTTTTCCAGAAAGAAAAATGTCATACTTTGTTTTTTCTTTTTTGGGAAAATACTGATGAAGGGTGAGGGTTTACTGTTGCAAAATTCATTGCTTTGACATAACTGAACAGACAGAAGTAACAGTAAGTTTGGAACAGTTATAAAATTTATGTATGATCTAGGTTGCTTCATACAGACACTGAGCTTCTATGAGGTTTAATTAATCATGTAATTAGAAATGAGAATGAACAGTATATTTGTTTATAGAAAAATAAGTAAATGTGCTGTTTTTAGAACACTCCAGTCTTTAAAGCAAAGTAAAACTTTTAAATTCTTTCATGATTTATTGATGCTTTATGGACCATACTCAACTACATTTTTTCCTGTGAATCATATTTTGACCTTGTTTCTTGTTTTTTTTTTCCTAGTCTTTTGCTATAAGATCTTCATTATTTTTTTCACATATAGAGAATCTGCAGAGATTCACTTTATTAAACATGGACACACACAGTTTATTGAGTGATAATTTGGTTAGCTATAAAATTTTTGGAACATATATATTTTCTCAAATTTTTAAAGAAAATATAACATCATTTTCTATCTTCATATGTTGGTGACTGGAAGTCATGCCAATGCCTGGCATTCATTTATAGGTAACCCATTTCATCTTCCTAGAAGTGATATTATCAATGAAGTTCTGAAATATATAAGTGCACATTATTTTTCATTTATTCTGTTTATAACAAAGTAGATTTGTTCATTTTTAAAGCATGAAGTTGCTAAGATGTTTTAGATTGTTGATAACTGTCTTAGTCTCTTCTAATAGACCTATTAGATGGATTAATGATCCAGATCTCTTAATTTCTTTAATTGTTTCCTTGTGTTAGATTTTAGGAATTTTTTCCTAATACAATTTGTGATTACTAATTAGGTACATAGCTGCATCCACCTTACTATTTAACCATTCTATTAAAGTTTTGTTTGTAACTTTATCTTTAATTACCAACAAATTTTGTAGTGTTTTACCCTTTATTTCATAGAGGTAACTACTAATCGCATCCTCCTGAGACTACTAACTAGAGTTTTAAATGTTGTTTTATGTATCTTGAGTAAGTGTGCTTCTGTTTGTACCTCTTGCTCTTTTTTCAAATAGGTGATATTTTCCCACATTGTCAGGTGATCAGGTTCTTTGTCACATTCTGTAGAATCAGGCAGAAGAGATACTCGGTATGTACTATCTTTTTAGATATTTAGCCCTGATTTTCCTTCCCTGAATGAGTATAAACAGCACTTTCTATTCAAGAGGTTGTGTGTATGTCTTCAGTACATGTCAATGAGCAGGTTTTGCTCTCGTGTATTATGTAACAGACAAACTAGGCAGCCACCAATTTCCAAATACACCCTGTCTATGAGGCCAAATTGACACTATGATTTAAAGACTTTTAATTTTTACACATTCTTTTAGAATGTATCCTAAGGGGAAAATAAAAATTAAACAAGAGAAAAAGCAGAAGGTGGTAGTATTTCAGTAAATTTACTTTACAATAGAAAAGTAAATACTTTTTTTCTCCTTATGTTTATTTGGAAATATTCCTTTTTATTTGGAAAGTGCATCTATGCTCTCTTATTCCTCATATCCTAATACCCACACATGGGACCTTCCTTGGGTAGAACTTGGACTTATTTTAGAGAAAAGTGTACATGGAATAAAGTAGACACAGCTTTTAAGACTATAATTTTGTAAAAGGTAAAACTTGGAATGTCATGAAAATTTCTTTCTAACTTGTGTTCCAGCTTGTGTTGTATTTTGCTTTGTTGCTTTTGCTTTGCTTTTGGTCTAATTTCATTTGCATTCTATATTCCAGAAATTCTTTAATATTCTGGCTCACTAGTGGTACCTATTCATATTATGGAGACATATTTTATCACAGAAGTTTAATATGCCATTATTCAATCTTCTCAGAAACTCCCTAAGGAAATTTAAAACTAAATATTTTATTTAATAACAAAACTGAGGGCCAGATAAATCTATATGGTACATAGTTTTATTTGATTGAGCTGTGATTTAAACTTGGATTTTCCATCTCCATAACCAAATCTTTCCTCTGTAACCAGGGATAATCTGGCCTTCCATTCTATTCTAACCAGTTCCAATGAGTTTAGCAAACTATATTTTATTTTTAAGTATTTATATTGATTATGATTTTACAGTTTTCTCAATTTCCCCCTCTTCTATCCCCCCTCCACCCTGCCCCCTAATCCTCCAGCATCCCCCGTCCCCTTAATTCATATCCATGGTTGTACATATAAATTCTTTGAGTCCTCTTGTTTCTCATTCCATTTTTATCTCTCCCAGTCTACTTTATGCCTACTAATTAACATATTTTTTGGACTATAAGATGCATCCCCCCCAATTTTGGAGGAATAATGGTTGTTAATGCTGTTGTTGAGTTCTGTTTACATTTACATTGGTGAAATATTGTGTTATTTATGTTAATAAATATTTTACCACATTTTGTGCTTCAAAATGTTTTCCCTATTTTCCTCTAAAACCTAGGTGGATCTTATGGTCTGAAAAATATGGTATGCTTCTTCTTCCCTGTACCTTTCCCCCTCTATTCCTCCCTTCCCCCCGCCACTGAAATACTTCTGTGTGAGATCCATTTCTCTGATTCTGTTGCTGTTCCCATTGTTTGCTTAGTTTTTGTTTTAGTTATTTTTCTTTTCTTTTAAGTTCATTGGTTGATAGTTGTGAGTTTGTTGTCATTTTACTGTTCATATTTTTTATCTTCTTTTTCTTAGATAAGCCCTTTTAACATTTCAGATAATAAGAGCTTGATGATGATGAACTCCTTTAACTTGACTTTATCTGGGAAGCACTATATCTGCCCTTCCATTTTAAATGATAATTTTGCTGGGTAGTTTTGTTAGAGTGGGTCTTTGCCTTTCATGACTTCAAATACTTCTTTCCAGCCCCTTCTTGTTTGCAAGTTTTTTTTTTTTTTGAGAAATCAGCTGATAGATTTATGGGAAGTCCTTTGTAGGTAACACTGTCCTTTCCTCTTGCTTTTTTTAGCATTCTCTCTTTATATTTAATCTCAGGTATATTTTGAATGCCTGAAATGTGATGTTACTTTACAACCACTGAAAATACAGAGATTATTAAGACAAAGAGCCTGTCTTCAATCAATTACAGTTTTATATTTGAAATTTAGTAAAGATGAAAAATAAGAAAAAGCAAAGATGAAACTTGCCAAACAGTTTTGCCTAAGCTTGTTTTGGTACAGGCCAATTGAAAACCAAGTGTAAATTAATCAACATTTACCATTAATGCTCTACTATAGAAAATAATAAACAGGCCTTTATGTCTTGAAATAATTTATAAAATATTGAATACTTAAAGTAATATGTAAATGATAAAACTAAACACATATACATATATAAACATTTTTAAACTTCCTTCCTTCTTATTGGAGTCAATTTCCAAAATGGAGGAAAGAGGAATACTAAAGAGTTTTATTCATAAATAAAATTCATAAAAATATTATCTAGGAAAAGCAATGCTGTCACCTAATGTCTAATTTATGCCTTATTATATTAGTTTGAGTAAATAATATTTTCAAACCTCCATGATATGTGAAATCTTGGAGGGTGCATATCTGCCTGTGTTTACTTTTAGCACAACTGAATTCAAAGGAAGGATTGTCCCAAGACACACATGAATATAGAGACGTGGCCAAGCCTAAACCATAAATTGCTTCTGTTAATCCCTTGTGTTGATGGAAGGGGAATATGGGAGGTATTTTAGTCACTTAATTCCTCATATTTTCCTGGAGAGACACTTTTCTTTGGTGCTATGGGAATACAATATCTCAATCTATTATTATGATTCTTTTGAAAAAGAGCTAAGGATAAGATGGTCTAGAAAAGAATGCAACAATGGAACCTGAGGAGATTTTTTTTAAAGTAATCAAATTTGTGTCATTAAGGCCCAAACACATGGATATCTAGTGAAATCAATGAGGTCATTTTGGTTGTTAACATTTATTCATAATGAACAAAATATTACTGCTGTGTTCCCCTATCATCAGAATTTATACAGGAAATAGACTTCTATCCTGTATGACGTAGTCTTTTTTTCACTCATTCCACTCTAGTTCCAAAGTAAGTTGGGTGGCTGAAAAAAGTGAGACACCATTACTGACTGAAACAGCATTTTTTTCATGAAATTTAATGCCAGTTAAGAGGAATAACAATGCTAAGAGATGCATTCACATTCCCTATAAATATTGAGGAGCTGAGGAAGGAAAAAATGTGTCTTCCGCAATGTATGTGCCTTCTACCTACTGCAGATTCAAATTACACTTCAGGAGAAAATCAGCAGACTGGGCAAACACCATAGACATAATTGTTACAGGCAGGATTCACCAAAGGATGCTGATTAGCATGTATAAACTTGAGAAGAAATAAGATATTATCATAGTTTTCAAGCACCTACCATAAGATGTGTATTTAAAAAAATGGAAGAATAGTAACTGAGCAAACATCATTTGAACCAAGTGATCAAAGTTAACATCACCAGTAAAAACACAATATAATTTTTGATTTTATGTATTGAGAAGGATACTTTGTTATTTCTGTGGTATTTATGCCAAACACTCATAACCTCTGTCCAATTATGAGAAAACACCAGACAATCCCAAATTGAAGAACATTCTTCCAAATAATTAATCACTAGTTTTATTCATAAGTGTCATGGTCATAAAAAATAAGGAAAGACTAAGGAACTATTGTATATTGGAAGAGACCAAGGGATAAAACTAACAAAAAATGTTGGATCCCAGATTGGATCTCAAATGAAAAGAGGACATCAGTGAGAAAAAAGGTGACATTTGAATGTGACCTATGGTTTAATAGTATTATATCAATGTTAATTTCCTAGTATTGAACATTTCACTCTGGTATCTCAGATGTTAACTTTTGTCAACAGAAGTTGATGAGAGAGATATGGAAACCTCTGTACAATTTTTGCATCTTGTTAGTCTAACATTATTTCAAAATTAAAAGTAAAGAAAAAGTCATTTCAGGCAACCCACTTTCTTCATCCAACTACTAAAATTTTACTGACAGAAAAAGACTAGGTTTAGGGGATTTTGTTTAGTTCTATTAGGAAATATAAACTTAGGGAGAAAATAAGGCCAAAAACAGGGAGTGGGAGGGGGAAACCTGGGGAGGTTTGAAAGCTTTTGCATTCAGGTATATGTCTACTTACCACTGTTCAGCAGAAAGGGGAGACAGTGTTCTGCAAAAATTACATGGAGCTCCTAGGCATGGAGGTAGCAGTGGCTGGAGTGTGGAGAAAGCATTTATAAAGACAGTGAGTTTCAGAGGCAGACCAATCACCTTTCAAATTCTCAATGTTCTGATAGCTGTGTGACCAACTTAACCATCATCTTCCTTTCTCCCTCCTCACTCTTTCTCCCTCCTTCCCCTCTTTGTAATGAAGTTGACGATACTGAGTTTGCAAGTTTCCCATATGTTACTGGAATAATACAAATAATGTGTGAATAAGAGCTATAATCCCATGTCTATTTAAGCTACAGCATAGTATTACATGAGGAGGCTCACCGTGACAAGCCTAGTGAAGTGTATAAAAGACAAGAAAAAGTATAAAAGCCAACAGGTATGTGTATAGTCTCTTAAGTTTTATGGTTATATATTTTAACAATTTTGATTTTAGTGTATCATTTACCTGTGACTTTTTTCATGTTACTATATATGAATGTTATCATGTTGCTACAGTATATTTAAAATGTGAATTATCTCACCACTTTTGAGCATTGAAATGTATTCCTTTTTTTTTTTTTTTTACTGTTATAAACCATGTACATTGCATTTACTATCATTCCTTTACTTGGAGTTGTTGGGAACTGCTCTGCCTGGTTTCAGGAGTTGTAACCACCCCCCATGGCTAAGGCTGAGTGAGCAACCTTTGGACTGTGAGCCACTAAGGAGACAAAACTATCTGCCTGGCAAGAGTGCTGGTTCTGCTTCATCCATGTCTGGCCCCCAACGCTTGGTCAGTTAGTCAATGACAGGTAAGACTCCTCAGAGTGGGGGCAACGTAAGCCAGGCACGATCACTTGGGAGGCCCTCAAGGAAGGACTTGGGGGACTTACAGCAAAAAGTGGGTGTTGGACCCTCATTCCCTGGCTATTCTAACATATCCCGAGTCCCAATTTCTGTCTGGGAGAAGCGCTTCCTGGTTCTAATCCACTTAAGCCTGAAAGTATGATGGGGAGGGTGGTGCAGCCCTCTGCCAGCTAGGGTTCCCAGGTGATTGGGCATAAGAAAGAATTTGTAAAATCCTGTGAATCCTGCTTTGCTAAGAGTGCTTTCATTCATACGATAAAGGTCTGAACAGGAAATGAGTATGCCTCCCAAAGTTTTTGCAATCCTCTTACCTGACAGACACTGACTCAGATTAAGCCCACAGATTTCTTTAAAATGTTATCTATTGTTTGATCCTTGCCACCTGACATTGATTGATGAGCATTACCAGTATTTCTGTGTGTTACAAACCTAAAAAAAGCCATTGAGGAAGGGGCTCTTGGTACTTCTCCTTTGAGAGATTGACCACCTCTCCTCCCCAAGCAGATCATGTCTTGGTAGTTTTATTTTCATGCATGGTGGACGGGGGGGACTTGCGTGCAAAGTTTCCCCTACATGGAGTATTCCTTTTTAAAGGGCTGGGCGTCAACATGTGTAGTTTTATAAATTTAAGAGTTCAAAATTGACCTTATAAAGAATTTTTTATTACTTTACCCCCCCACCTTATAAATATCTGAACACTTGAATCTTAAATCACTGAATATTCTTAATAGTACTATTAGAAGTACTTATCATTTAGTGTCAGACAAAGCAACTAAATTGATGTGGTGTTTGCCCCTAATACAGGACTACTACAACCCCGGGGCAGAAACATGTATAGCCACCACTGTTTAGATATAAGAAACATGGCAACTGCTATGCCCATGCTTCCTCTTGTTATTAATAGTGGCATGGTGCTGTAGGGAAAAATAACTTTACCAATGATTCTTACCATTGTTCTATTAGCCCTCTGTAGTGCTGGTTGCCACTAGTGAGGGTAGGCCAGAATACAGAGTAGGTGAGGTCTTTTAAATAATATGCAGAAGCCCATCATAGGTTGTCCTATTTCCCAGTGTTAGTAGGATGAAATTTTTCATCAGTTCTTCAGATTTTGAGCAGTGACTGCTTTGCTTGGCCATTCTTCTTGATCCTTAAGTTCTGAAGATTTCTGACTTATAATTATTCACAAATATCTCCCACCATACTCTGAATTCCAATTTTATGTTCTCCAGATCTTACTTACATTTGCAATTTCTGATTCATTGTTATCCTATTAGCATCCTTCTTTTACAGTCTGTTCTCATGTCTTGCTTCCTTGTTTATCTACTATAACATGATGCCACCCTTCATCCAGTATGAAATATATAAAGTCTATAGGTATAATGAAATGTAGTTACTTTAATTGTACAAGAGAATATACAAAGAGGCAGGTGCTATGAACTTTCTATGAATTTTTCCTTAGCTAGGAGGGAAAAGGGAAGCACCACTTCCATGTTATAACATATGCTGTTAATTTTGACAATGTTAGAAATGACAAAACTGACTCTGTGTGCCCTTATTATGTTAAAGTATATATAACATTAAATTTACCATTTCAAACATGTTACAGTGGCATTAAATGCTTTCACATTTCTGTCTCTAGGCCTATTCCTTTTCAAAATTAAGCTCTGTATTCATTAAACCATAAGTCCCTGTTACTTTGAACCCCTAGCCCCTGCAATCATACTTCTTTCTGTCTATGAATTTGACTACTCTAGGTACCTAAATTCATATAGTTTTTGTCATTTTGTGACTGGTTTATCACAATATAATGGCATCAAGGTTCATCATTGTTGTAAAGTGTCTCAGAATTCCCTTCACTTTTAAGGCTGAATAATTCTCCACTGTGTGTACATATCATCTTTTTTATTCATCCATATTTAAATATGAGTTAATCACACCTTTTAGCTGTTGTGAATAATGCTGCTGAAACACCAATTCAAATGAACCTATGCACCTCAGTGATCATAGCAGCACAATTTGCAATAGCCAAGTGCTGGAAAACAGTCTAGGTGCCCATTTAGATCATTTACTGAGTGGATCAAAAAACTGTGGTACACTTACATGATGGAATACTCTGCAGCAGAAAGAAAGAAGGAGCTGCTGCCATTCATGATAGCATGGATGGAACTGGAGCTCATTACGTAAGCCAGACAGTGAAAGACAAATACCATATGATCTCACCTTTAAGTGGACCTTAAACAACAAAATGAACAAGCAAGCAAAATATAACCAGAGACATAGAAATAAAGAACAAACAGACAGTAGTCAGTGGGGAATGGGAGGGGGATAACAGAACAAAGAAGGGGAAGGATCATCAAAGAGCATGTGTAAAGGATCCATGGACAAAGACAATGGTAGGAGGAAGATTGAACGTTGGAGGTGGGGGTTGGTAGGGCTTGGGAGAGTAGTGGGGGAAAATGGGAACAACTATAATTGAACAATTAAAAATGAAAAGAAAAAAGGTAAGTGGAAAAAGAGAAAAAGAAACTTCATGCACAAATATCTGAGTCCCTGCTTTCTATTTCTTGGATATATACTCAGGAGTAGAATTACTGGATCACATGGTAATTCTCTTTTTAATTTTTTGAAGGAACATCATACTGTGTTCCTTAGATACTACAGTACTTAACATTCCCACTAATAGCATACAAGTATTCCACATTTTTTATAAATTTGCCAATAACTAATGCTTATTATTTCATTTTTTATATATTAGTCATTCTAATTGCTATGAGGTAGTATTTTATTAGAGTTTTGATTTACAATTCCCTATTTATTAGTGTTGTTAAGCATCTTTTTGTGTGGTTACTTGCTATTTGCATATCTTCTTTGGGAAATGTCAACTCAAGTTCTTTGCCCATTTTTAATTGAATTGTTTATTACTTTCTTCTCCATTGTAGATTCAATAATGAATTTTAAACTATGAATCAAAAGATGATGATGAGGAAGAGATAAGAGAGTTCTGATGGAAAACTTTGGTCTCAATTCAATATGTTAGGCTGTACTAGATATTGTACATCTGTTGATATAGAGGGCTATATAAATCAGATGCTATTCCATAGGGATTACTGTATCATAATTAAAGCAATGGGTGACAAGGACTATACAGGCTGAGAGGAAATGACAACATCTACAAGTCCCAGCCCCCAATCAGAGCAGATATAAACAAGCCTTCTATCTGAATAAGCATTTTCACCAATTAATAGAAAAAGCATTTTAAGGACTGAGAAATTTGCTAACCATAAAAACAAGAATGAGACTGTGATGTGCCCAATTATAAAATGACACCAGTCCAAGACAGCAATGTTGAATTTTTTTTGTCCTTTCTGAAACATTCCATGGAACTATCTAAATTGGTAAAAAGGAAATCAATACACAAAACTAGGTCTGTGGTGACAAATTTTACTTGCTTGATAGCAATGACACATGATACATATTATCAGTGACCACCAGGAACAAAGCAGGCACAACAAGCAAGTCATATGCTCTTATAATACAATAAAGCTCTGTAGGCTGCAGACGTGTGGAAATGCAGTCCCTCTACCTATGTTGTTTCACACCAACAAGCCCATGTAGATGTCGGTGTAAGCCTCAAGTGACTTCTACTTTGACAAATTTGCAAACCTTTCTTACTCTTCAGGTTCCAGGTCAAACATCTTCTCCTCCGTACAGAATTAGTTTATCACCCAGGATGCTGATAATGCCATCTTAGCATCCTCACTCTTTGTGACACGCATCAATAGTGCAGCATTTTTCTCACTGACTTGTTCACTGTAAAATGTTGACTTCCATATCAGAGTTTGATTACATGAGGAAACAGACTATCCTACTCTTGTTCATGGCCTTAGTTTCAGAAAATATAATTTAAAAACAGAAGAATTTTAATGAATAAAAGTTTTGTTAGAAATTATATTTACTAAATGAGAGTTTGCTTAAAAACTAATTTATTGATTATTGTAAGGCTTTGATTCCTTTTTACTTATAGTGAAAAGTTAAAGATAAAATTATTCTCATCTTTCAAGCATACAGAAAAAACTAAACTTCAATTTTTTAAAAATTAACTTTCTAGATACAGAGATGCTGAGACTGCAAATCCGATTGTTTGGATTTAGGCATGGTGTTTATTGGATAGGATTGCTGGAATCCGTAATTTAACTTTGAACCTGAAAATCTGTGGGACTCAGAAATGTTGTTTCCCTACCCATTCCCATTTCTTTGTGTCTAAAAATGATATAAAAATGTTTTCCTAGTGATTACAGTTCTAATCTCTTAGTGAGTTTTATTAACTATTTTCAATCATACAAAATGGAAAAACCTAACATTCCTTTGCCATGTACTATTTGCTGTGCAGCTATAGGCTTGTAATATTTCTCACTCTGCCCCAGTAAAAATTCCTGGAGCAGATGCATAGGATGGAATGACCTGCTATCAGCAAAGATTTCACATCACTGTGAAGATAACTGTGTTGGACTGCAGAACCCGCACACTTTCCTTCCAAAACAAGGAACCAGTTCCTTATAGGGTGACCTGTTTGAACCAAGCTTGGCTTGATTTTGAAAAGGTGGATCAGTGAAACATGGATATGATTTTGTTAGGTCTCTCTCCCTTTCTCTCTCTCTGTATCTATCTGTGTGTTTGTGTCTATGTCTATATACAATCTATCCATACATTATCTGTCTATCCATTATTGCATTTTGGCATCTATCTTTGTCAAAATAGTGAAGAGTGGCTTTAATGTATTATCCCCCAAATTTACCCACCCATCTTTTTTATATATCCTTGCTGATCCCCCCCCCCCATAATTCTTTAATCAGTGAGCTTTTGCTCATGATAGCCCTCAGTGATGCCACGTACGGGAAGAAATGCTTGGAGTGAATTTCATGTTTGCTCGCTGTATCCAGACAGAATAGTATTTTTGCATCCTATTCCTTACCCAGTGCCCTTAGTGCTGCATTCTAGCCCAGATGATGGATTGTTTCCTATCTATAATTACTAACACAGTATTTTTCAGTCTGGATTCTTGCATGTTAACTCATGGTGTCTCATTGTCCTGTCCTCTTAATTTAAATGCTTGTCTTCTTGCCTCTCAGTCTAATAGCTCATTTCTTCTTCTTCCTTATTACTCAGCATTGTTTCTCCATCATATCACTTGCAATTTTTAGGAGACATATTTTACTTTAGATCATAGCTCATTTAGTCTTTTCTCCTGCTGTTATGCTAATAGCATCTCAAGCTAATCATTAATTTCCACCCTGTGGTTTCAATAATTCCTTCTGTGCTAAATCTTGCATAGAAAAATTGTTTGAGGTTTGGCACTATAACTTAATCTAAGGGAAAAATGAGCCAGAATATGCCAAGTCACTGCCAGAGGCCCCTCTGGTCAGTGGGGGACTATTGCTCACCTAAAGGCTTCTAAAGGGGTGGACGAATGAAAGTCTCAGAAAGGACTTGGACCTGCTGCTTTATGTGTGTTTAATCAATGTCTTTTAGAAATGAATAGAAAGTATTTTGCAAAATTATTGTTTATGTGATTCTGAGAATAAATATATTTGGGGTATAAAAATAAAGCCTCAAAAGAGAGGGGATTCATAAAATCTTAATTTTATGAATTAAGGATCTTGAAGGATCTTCTGAAATCAAAATCAAGTTCTTCATTTTTACAGATGGAAAAAAAACTAAGGCCCATGGAGTTTCAAAGATTTTCAGGGCCCCATATTACATGATATTTAGTAGTCAGAACAGACCTATGGCTGACTTTTATTTGCAGTGCTTAAGTCAAGGGAAAGAGCGATTGGCTCCAGACCCAACCTTAGGTAGGTCTACTTAGCTAGACTCACTTCTCTTTTCCCGTCCTGGGATCATTATGGGTTTCCCATAGATGTGCATCTGCAGACAGTAAAGCCTGTTCAATCTCCTACACAGTACCTCCCCACCCCCAAGCAACTGCTCCTACTGTGGTATGTTTGAGAGAATAACCAGGGAAGAAAAAAAATAAGACCTGGAAGTTGGATCCAGGTCAATAATCCAGGAAGTCCTAGAGTACTGGGTGACAACAATGTCCCCTACCAGGGGATGCAGAAACTGGCTCTGGCCTGGCTCATCTGCAGAGTTTCTCGTCTCTTGTCTCTTCTCTCTCTCTCTTTCTCTCTCTCTCTCCCTCCACACATACACACATCTAACCTTTTATGTTATCTTTCATTTTATGTTCAGGACACTAAAATACTGGCAGAGTTATATGTTGGTTGGGGAAACTGTCAGCTAATGATTTTCCTTGTAAAACGATTAGATGGGGCCCTGGCTGGCATAGCTCAGTGGATTGAGCGCGGGCCTGCGAGCCAAACGATTGCGGTTCGATTCCCAGTCAGGGCACATGCCTGGGTTGCAGGCCAGTTCCCAGCGAGGGACGCAAGAGACAACCACACATTGATATTTCTCTCCCTCTCTCCTTCCCTTTCCCTCTAAAAATAAATAAATAAAATCTTAAAAATAAAACAAAAACAAAACGATTAGATGGGCACATGGGGACTAATACATTTAGTTGGGGGACTTCTAAATATCAATATCTATAAGTCTGCTTTATTGGGTTATTGTTTCTTCATTGAAAAATTCACTCTCATGCCTGAGGTATGTATATGTGTCTACAAGAATTGTAGAAGTTTAATAGTGTACAAGAGGCCTAGAAGTCCCACCATCCCATATGCTAAATTTCACTTAACACTGTTTTTTGAAGCAGATCTCTCTTACTCTGCAGTGTCCAGTGTCCCTGAGAATGATGACACTCCAGTTCAAAGTTTCCAATTTCTTAGTAAAAACCAAAGTTTTGGACAGTCATCACCAAGGTGCATGAGCAGTCACCTGGGGGTACACCTGCTCCTTATTGTGCTTTTTATTTCTTTCTCTGTTGTTAGCCTCACGCATAATACACAGTCCTCATTTCCACTCTTACATATCACCCCATAACATCAGTACTCTAATTTCTAAGTCTGCTCAAGGTTCTGCATTAACTTGCTTTCCATTATTGTTTGTAGGCAATGAACTATCAACTGTCTGAATTTGCTAAGCCTCACCTACGTTTCGTTATTAAAAATTCATTAACATCTTTTATCAACTATAGCCTCCTGTCCTATTCTCTTCGTAATTGTAAATTTACAATTAACAATCTTTTACTTTTATTTTATAGAAATTCAGAAGGCAGCAGGGAATGAGTCTGGATTTAGCTATTGACCATTGAATATCCTTAGGTAAGGAAAGTAAAGGAGTATTTATTAACTATTATCCATTATTATGTGGTTTATAAAATCACTGAAGAGGCTAGCTAAGCAGCTCTCAACTAATTCCCTGAACAACACTGCTGAACTAGATCACTAAGGTAGATGCTGACTCTGTGACGTTTGGGACACTAGATAATTAATTAACATCATTACCGCTCATTCCACACCAAACTGTGTCTTCCATAAACTGGACCATCCAAATATTTGCTGCACATCTTTCCATGGCCATGACACTAGGTTCTTAACTTTGGATTTCTGATACAGATCATACAGAAAAACAAAGCCTGATTATGGTCATGCTTGCCAAAGGAGTGCTATGAGTTCTTCATGATATTTTCTTTGCCTTTACCATCAAATGCTGGATATTTAGTTTGGTTTAATGTGGTTAACATGCAGAATATGAACTAACAGAATCTTGGATGTATGGCTTTCAGCTTTCCATCCAGTAATATGCAGTAAGGAGCATTGCAAGGGAATTGGAGTGGAGTTGAGTAAGTATAAAAAATATCTTCCACATCTATGTTTAACTTTCTACACATTGCCTATGGATTTATATGTGTATATGTCAGTTCTTCTCAATTGGGGGTATCTTGCCCTTTGGGGGCATTTGGCCACACAATTTTTTAAAAATAACTTTTGTGTGCCACAACTGGGGTTTGGTTTTTGCACCTAGTGGGGGAGAGGCAAAGATGTTGGTAAATATCCTGCAATGCACAGGCTAACTTTCAAAAACAAAATATTATCTCATCCTAAATATTAATAGTACTAGAGTTCAGAAACCCTAATATATGTGAATACACAAAAAATAAAAAAAAACTCATAACTATGATCATCTCTGGGGAAAAGAAGCAAAAACTAGAGTTAAGAATGGTAATGAAGGAGAGTTTAGCCATTATTTTATTTATTTTAAGAAAAAGTATGATAGCATAATAAAATATTAGTAACACTAATGAAACAATAAGCACAAATGAATATGGGGGTGAGGGATATTAGGGATTTGGTAACAAAAAGAGATAGAGATATGCAAAACCGAGTATTTGTCTTTACTTTAAAGGCTCTCCTTTATTACACATTTAATCACTATAAGTCCATACTATCATTTTAAGAATGAATTGAACTGCCTTCCTTAACTCCTATTTCTTCCTCATCTTCCACATCCAACCAATGATTACCTCCAATCCATTCTAATGGCAAAAATGTTCTCTAAATCATCATTCCCTCCTCATCTCCACTGGTCATCTTAATTAATTTTTTTGGCCTGGATTATTTTAACAGTTTCACTATTAGCTCCCTGTTTTCAAAACTCTCACTTGGCTTATAATATTCTATATCTTTCACAATTTTAATCATAGGTGACATCATTAACAATTTACCCTAACAAGAATCTCAGTAGTTTTTTATTAGGTCAACATGATAAAGACAACCCTTAGGTATCAATCTCAGTTCCCATATTCAATGCAAATATTGTTCATTAATCACAGTGACCTTTTTGGCTGATATTAACTCTGACCTCAGACTCCCTCTGAACATTATGATTCCTATGGCCACTACAAGCTGACCGCAGTCTGAACAAAGATGAAAACTATTGTTGCTTCCTTCCACTAGCAAATTGCTACATCTCTATGATAGTTGTTTGTCTCTTTTAGTAGTTATTTCCATGTTGAGGAATAAAGGTAATGAGACATTATTAGTGACTTAAAGAATGGAGTAAGAGATCAGGAATATAATGTAACTGAGAGTTTCTTTAAGACACTTTAACCTTTCTGTGAAAAATCTAACAACCTCAGCCACAATACTTGACCAGTAACTGACCATATTCTGGAAAACTTTATTGTGTATTTTTTTAAGTTTCCTAAGATGGAATTTGTTGGAGGCTGACATTTAATTGTACAGGACTTGAAAGTACTATTGTCGCTGAAAATTAAGATGTTACCTAACTGTAAATAGACATAGGCTAAATGAAAAAGAGGGTAAAAAGGCAGTCCTAGCATACAGCAGTCAGGAGGGTGATTAAGGAAAATAAAAAAAGAATAGAAAAAATCAATAAAGGAGTTTGCTGCTGAATAAACTTAAATAAAGACTTGGCAAACCAATGTGAAGGTTTTGTTAGAATAAACAAAACTACCAAAAAATAGACTGTGATTTGACACAGGGGTATCTACCTGGAAAATTTGAGAACATTTATTTGCAAAAATATGTGCATCCCTATATTCATTACAGCATTATTCACAGTGGCCAAGACATGGAAACAGCCAAAGTGTCTTTCAATAGGGGACTGGATAAAGAAGACATGGTACATATATACAATGGTATACTACTCAGCCATAAGAAAAGATGAAACACTGCCATTTGTGACATGAATAGACCTTGAGAATATTATGGTAAGCAAAATAAGTTAGTCAGAAAAAGCCAAACACTGTATGCCTTCATTCAGATGTGGGATACAAAACCAAAATTCATAGACACAGATAACAGTATTGTAGTTACCAGAGGGAAGGGGTAGAGGGTGGTAAAGGGGGGCAAATATATGGTGACAAAAGATGACTTTACTTTTGTACACTTCAAACATATATGATCCTATTAGCCAATGACAATCCAATAAATTTAATTAAGAAATAAAATAGAATAAAAGAAAGTAGAAACACAATAGACCCAAGTTATGGGACACAGGGAAGGGAATAATAAAGATCATAGGGGAAATACACAAAATGGAAACTTAAAAAAAATTATAAAAGATCAGTTTCACTAAACAAAGAGCTAGTTCTTTGAAAGGAAAACAAAATTATAAACCTTTAGCCACACTCATCAAGAAAAAGAGAGAATATAAATAAAGAAAATCAGAAGTGAAAGAGGACAAGTGAAAACTCACAACACAGAAATACCAAGAGGTATAGAAAAATACCATACACAATTATATCACAGCAAATTAGACAACCTGAAAGAAACTGATAAATTCCTAGCACTATACAATCTTCTAAGGCTAAACTAAAAAAATAAATAAAGAAAGAAAGAAAGAAAAAAAAAGACTGATAACAACTAATAAAATCAAATTAGTAATCAAAAAAATTCCCCAAAACAAAAGTCCTGGACTAGATGGCTTCAGAGGTAAATTTTACCAAACATTCAAAGAATAATTACTACCTATCCTTCTTAAACTAGTTCAAAAAATTGAGGAGGAGGAAAGAATCCCAAACACATTATTTGAGGTCAGAATTACTATAATTCCAAAATCAAAGACACAAAAGAAGAAAATTTAGGCCAATTTTCCTGATGAATAAAGATGCAGAAATCCTCAACAAAATATTAAAAAAAATAAATTCAGCATACATTACAAAGGTTGTTCACTATAATGAAGGGGGGTTATTCCTATGATGCAATTTTGGATTAACATCTGCAGATAAATTAATGTGATACATCCATTCATTGAATGATAAAATGAAGGATAAAACACTTATCATGTTATCAATAGATACCAAACAAACATTTGACAAAATTAAACATTCATTTGTGCTAAAAACTCTCAGCAAAGTGGAAATAGAGGGAGCATACATCATCATAATAAAGGCCATATATGATAAAATTGCAGCTAACTTCACACTCAATAGTGAAAATCTAAAAGTGTTTTCCTCAAGATCAGGAAAAGATAGGGATGTTCACTTTCACCTCTTTATTCAACATGGTTTTGGAAATCCTGGCCATAGCAATCAGATAGGGAGAAATAAATAAAAGTCATTCAAATTGGAAAGAAAGAAGTAAAATGTCATTTTTGCAGATGGCATGATATTGTTCATACAGAACCTTAAAGATTCTACCAAAAGTATAAGGATTGATAATTTAGTAAGGTAGGAGTGTAAAAATTAATATTCAGAAATCAGTTGCATTTTTATATACCAATTACAAACTGTCATGAAGAAAAATTAAGAAAGCAATTCTATTTACCAAGGAGGTAAAACACCTCTAGTCTAAAAATTATAAAACACTGAATAAAGAAATATAGTAAGAAACAAATGAGTGTTAAGATATACCATATTTATAAATAGGAAAAATAACAACATTAAAATGTCCATACTACCCAAAGCTATCTATAGGTTGAATGCATTCCTACTCAAAATAGCATTTTTCACAGAACTTAAAAAAATAATTCTAAAATTTATATAGAACCACAAAAGATATCAAATAGCCAAAGCAGTATAGAAAAAAAGAACAAAGTTGGAGGTATTGCACTACCTGATATCAAACAATATTACAAAGTTATAGTAATTAAAATGGTGTGGTATTGGCATTAAAAAAAAGACATGTGGATCAATGAAACAGAGTAGAGAGTCCCCAAATAAACCTATGCCTATATTGTTAATTAATCAATGACAATGGAAGAAAGAATACACATAGGGTAAAGATAGTTTATTCAATAAATGGTGTTAGGAAAATTGGACAGATACATTCAAAAAATCAAATTAGGCCATCTTATTACAGCATATATAAAAATAAACTTAAAATTGATTAAAGGTCCAAATGTAAATCCTGAAACCATAAAAATCCTACAACAAATCATAGGCAGTAAAATTTCTGACGTTGCAACTAGTAATATTTTTCTAATATATCTCCTTCAGCAAGAGAATGAAAAGAAACAATAAACAAATGGGGCCACATCAAACTAAAAGGCTTTTACACAGCAAAGGAAACCATCAACAAAATGAAAAGACAACCCATTAAATGGAAGAAGGTATTCACCAATGATACATTTGATAATGGGTCAATATCAAAAATTTATATATAACTCATACAACTTAATACCAAAAACTCCAAACATTTCATTTAAAAAAGTGAGCAAAGGACCTAAATATATGTTTCATGAAGAGGAAGTCCAGATGGCTTATATACATATGAGAAGATTCTCAATGTCACTAATCATGAAAGAAATGCAATGTAAAACCACAATGAGATAGCACCACACCTGTCAAGAATTGCCATCATTATTAAATCGGCAAACAAATGTTGGCAAGGATGTGGAGAAAAGGGAACTCTCCATACACTATTGGTGGAAATGCAGATTGTTTTAGCCACTGTGGAAAATAGTATGGAGGTTCATCAAAAAATTAAAAATGGAGCTACCTTATAACCCAGGAATTCCACTTGTTAGTATTTACCTGAAGAAATCTAAAACATTGATTTGAAAAGATATAGGAACCCTTATGTTCATTGCAGTGTTATTCACAATAGCTAATATATGGAAGCAACCTAAGTGCCCATCAATAGACTGGATAAAGAAGAAGTAGTACACACACACAAAAGAATATTACTCAGCAATTAAAAAAATGAATTCTTACCATTTGTGACAACTTGATTGGGCCTACAGAGTATTATGCTATGTAAAATAAGTCAGACAAAGACAATTACCATGTGATTTCACTTGCATGTAAAACCTAAAGAACAAAATTAATAAATAAATAAAACAGATATAGACTCACAGATACAGAGGACACACTTAAAGTTGCCAGATAGAAGCGGGGTAGGAGGGCTGGGTGAAAAGATTTAGGTATTTAGAAATACAAATTGGTGGTTACAGAAGAGTCTAGAAGATATAAAATACAGCATAGAAAATATAGTAAATAATATTATAATAACTACATTTGGTACCAGGCAGTGCTAGATTCATTGTGGGGAATCACCCTATACATTGTATAGATGTCTAACCACTCTGCTGTACACATAGGACTAATATAAATGTTAAATGTCAACTCTAATTTTTTAAAAAATTAAAGGAAAAAAACTTCAAATCAACTTCTTTTAAACAAACAAAAAAAGCAGCTCTGGAGTTCCAGCCAAGATGGAGGAGTAGGCAGCAATGCTTCACTTCCTAGCCCAACCAAAAGAAGAATAACAACCAATTTAAAAACAAAAGACAACCAGAACTGCCAAGAAATCATTTGTATGGAATTCCAACAAGGTCGTAGTTAAAGAAACATTCATGCAGACTGACAGTGCCACAATGCAGCAAAGAGGATTTCCCCACCCTAGAGAATGCCTAAGGCTCCACCCCGTACAACAGAACAGCTGTGACTAGACAAAGAAATATGGCCTAAAGGAAAGAACAGAAAAAAAACACCCCCCCAAAAAGAACTAAGTGACAAGCATATAGATAACCTATCTAATGCAGAGTTCAAAACACTGGTAATCAGGATGCACACAGAACTCATTGAGCTTGGTCACAAAATGAAGGAAGAAATGAAGACTATACAAAGTGAACTAAAGAAAAATATACAGGGAACCAACAGTGGAGGGAAAGACACCAGGACTCAAATCAACGATCTGGAATAACAGGAAGAAATAAGCATCCGCCTGGAATGGAATGAAGAAATACGAATGTAAATAAATTAGAAGAGGCTCAGGGACCTATGGGACAACTTTAAGCATTCCAATATCCAAATAATGGGGGTGCCAGAAGGAGAAAAGGAAAATCAAGATATTGAAAACTTATTTAAACAAACTTATCTTATACCTCAAGGATCTTAAAAAAGAAGGATGGAAGCTCAACATTAGTAGGAGACAGAAAGTAATGATCAGATCAAAAATAAATGGGGCTAAAAACAATACAAAATATTAATAAAACTAGAAGCTGGGTTTTGGGAATGGTAAATACAATAGACATATTTTTATACAGATTTACCAAGAAAAGAAGAGAGAGGACTCAAATAAAATCAGAATTGAAAAAGATGTTACAACTGATACCATAGAAATACAAAGAATCATAAGAGGCTACTGTGAACAACCCCATGGCAATAGATTAGATAAACCAGAAGAAATATACAATCTATCAAGTTTGAATCAGGAACTGAAACTCTATAAACAGGCCTTTTGCTAATTAGGATATTGAATCAGTAATAAAAAAATCTTCCCACAGAGAAAAATGCAGGACAAGAAATTTCACTGGTTAAATTCTACTAAATATTTAAAGAATTAATACCTATCCTTCTCAAAATCTTCCAAAATATAGAAAAGTAAGGAATACTTTTCAAATGCATTGTGTGAGTGCAGTATTACTATTACTGCAATCAGACAAAGACAATACAAAAAAATGAAAATTATAGGCCAATACTCTTGATGAACATAAATGCAAAAATCCTCAACAAAATAGCAAACTGAATTCAGCAATTCATTAAAAGGATCATACACCATGACTAAGTGAGATTTATCCTAGAAATGCCAGATGATTTAACATCCTCAAATCAATTTCATGTACCACATTAATAAAATAAAAGATAAATCATCTCAGTAAATGCAGAGCAATCATTTGACAAAATAAAACTTCCAGTTATGATAAAAACTCCCTACAAAGTGCATATGTAGAGGGAGTTTACCTCAACATAAACATGCCATGTAGGACAAATCCCAACTAATATTATACTCAATGGTGACAAGCTAAAACCTTTTTTCTAAGATCAGGAACAGGATAAGTTTGCTCACTCTCACCACTTTTATTCAATATAATACAGAAATTTTTAACTAACATGATTAGGCAAGGGGGAAAAAAGCACCCAAATCAAAAGAAAGAAGACAAATTATTGCTATTTGCAGATAACATTATATGTGGAAGACACTAAAAACTTCCCCAAAAAGCTATTAGAACTAATTCACTGAGTTTGAAGGATACAAAATAAATATGACAAATCAGTTGTGTTTTTATACACTAGTAACAATCTATCAAAATAAGAAAATAAGAAATAAAGAAAACAGCTCAATTTATAATTGCATCAAAAAGAATAAAATACCTGGGAGTAAACTTAACCAAAGAAGTAAAATATCTATATAAAAATACGTCAAAACACTGATGAAAGAAATTGAAGAAGACACAAAGCAATCTATAGAGTAAGTGCAATCCCCATAAAAATTCCAGCAGCATTTTTCACAGCAATGGAGAAAAGTCTTAGAATTTGTATGTAACCATAAATGATCTCAAACTGGCAAAGCATTACTGAAAAACAAAGCAAAGATGGAAGTATAATAGTTCCTGGTTTCAAACTATACTACAAAGCTATAATAATCAAAACAGTATGGTATTATCATAAAATCAGACACATAGATCAATGGCTCAAAATGGACATCCCCCAAAATAACCCTACTCATATACTAAATTAATTTATGGCAAAGGTTCAAAGACTATACAATGGTGAAAGGATATTTTCTTCAATAAAATGCATTGGGAAAACTGAACAGTTATATGATACAGGTGAAACTGGACCCCTATCCTACTACACCATGAACAAAAATCAATTCAAAATTTATTAAGGGCTTGAACATAAAACCTGAAACCATAAAACTCATCAAAGAAAATATAGGGTGTAAGGTCTCTGACTTTAATCTCAGCAATGATATTTTCGATTTGATTACAAAAGCAAAGGCAAACAAGAAAAATCAATGAGTGAACTAGAAACTAAAAACCTCCTGTACAGAAAATGAACCAATTGACATACATGAAAAATGCAACCTGGGAAATGGGAGAAAATATTTACAAATCGCACATTTGATAAGGGACTATGTCTAAATTACATAACAAACACATACAACTAAATAGCAAAAAACAACAAAAAAATTAAACAGTCTAATTTAAAAATGGGCTAATACCTGAATAGACTTTTTTTTTTTCAAAGAAGATATACAAATAGCCAACAGGTACAAGAAAAGGTGCTGAGCATTACTAATCATCAGGGAAATGTAAATTGAAACCACAAAGAGATATCACCTTATATCACCTTACACCTGTTCAAATGTCTATTATCAAAAATACCAGAAATAACAAGAGTGGTGAGCACGTGGTGAAGAGGGAACTCTTGTACACTGTGTGAGTTTAATTTGGTTCAGCCTCTTTAGGGAATTGTATGGAGGTTCCTCCAAAAATTAACAATAGAACTATCATATTTTTTAGAAAGTCCCCTTCTGGGTATTTACATGAAGGAAGTGAAATTATTAACTCAAAAGATATCTGTAGCCCCACATTCATTGAGAATTATTGACAATAGCCAAAACATGGAAAAAACATAAATATCTATTAATAGAATTACAGATAAAAAAAGTTTTCTTGTAAATTTTGAGTGTAGTGAATATTCAATAATTATATTTATACCTCTTCTTAATTGTCACAGATAATTGAGCTTTTGTTTATTAACAAAAACAAAATGAATCATCATTTATTTTTAGAGGGAGAAAAAGGGAAGGAGAAAGAGAGGGAGAGAAACATCAATGTGTGGTCGCCTCTCACATACCCCCTACTGGGGACTGGGCCCCCAGCCAAGGCATGTGCCCTGACTGGGAATCGAAGCAGTAACCCTTTGATTTGTTGGTCTGAGCTCAATCCACTGAGCTACACCAGGCAGGGCTAAGTATAAAAACTTTTATTATGATATGTGATACCTCAGAGAGTTACTTTAAAAATCTTACTTTATATTAACCAAAGGAATCCATGTTATTTAATTTTTAGTTCACTGTCCTTTTTTTCTGAGGACTGAAAATGAGCTGGCAAAATTGCATACCTTAGTGAGTCTCCCTCTAATTTTTGTTTTGAAAGATAAAAGGCAACTACATGTATTAACAGCAAGAAATTTTTAGCACAGCCTCAGGAGTTTTGCATAGGAACAAGTTTGTATTTGGGCTGTGGTTTTATTTCCCAAGTAGACAAGTGATTTGTTTTTATTACACTGAAGAAGAAATGTTAATGGAAACATTACATAAATCTTATTATTACACAACAGCAAACAATAACAGGTATTTATTTTTTAGTGAATTAGAAATTAACAACTTTTTTTAGCTCATCTTGTTTTGCTTTGACTAAAGTGCTTTATAAATGGAATTTTAGTTAGTGTATAGTATAGAATGAGTATTAGACTTATAAAATTCTGGGCTTCCATTTCTAACTGCCATTTAATACTTCTATAGCCTTACAATATTAGTCTCTCAATGCCTTAGTTTGCCCATTTATAAAATGTGATTTTACTAAATTATTGTGATTATAAAATTAGACAATATATTTAACAGAACAAGAAAAGTAGAGACTGACTAGCTGCTAACTAAATACATTTCTTTTTCCAATTGTATCTTTTTTCTATTATGATTAATCCTCCTTCTACACCTTCCCACCCAATCACCACATTGCTGTCCATGTCTGTGAGTCTTTTTTTTCTTTCTTGCTCAATCTTTCCACCCACTAACTATCCCCTATCCATAGCTGTCATTCTACTCTCTTTCTATGAATCTATCTCTATTTTGCTTGTTAGTTCATATACCTGTTGGTAATGTTACATCTTGAAAACAAAATCACTATTTAAGAGCAACCTATTTGTTTCCTCTGGTCCTTGAAGACTCCCAGATGCTAAGCCCCTTTGGTTCTTCCATTCAGGCGATTTAGAAACCCATCTTTGAGGTGGCATTCATAAAATTTGGGATGCTATATTTGTGGTCCATACCCTCAGGTCAAAGCTAAGAGTAAAGGTTTCCTTCCTGATTGTCAGGCACTATACTGGGGGTAAAATTTATGGCATAAGTGTGTCTAAGCTTTTCACACTTTGTTGTGGGTATTTTGTCAGTTGCCCTATATGTAGGATTCATTCAACTAATTTCTGGATTTCCCTCACAGAGCATTGATCTATGTGTAGGTGTATAAAGTGATCCCATGGGAAGAAGGAAAGTCAGTAGCCTCCTATTCTATCATGTTGCTGATGCTTCTATGTATAAATTTTTATATAATTATTTTTTCACTCAATTAGAAAGAAATATGATAATACAATAATACCAACCTGTACCCATTTGTCAGTGGCTCAATATAAGTAATGAAGTTGTGGTAATTCAAGCTTTTAATTAAAATTTCATGGAAGGGGTAGATTTAACTAGTTGGTTCAATAGAGTAGATCTTGTCAGGATATTTACATTCTTATCCTTCATTATTACTTAAAATAGCAATCCTCCACCTTTCCTTCCCATTTGAATTATAGAATGAGATCTTATACATCCCAATATTCAAACAATGTCTCAAAACTATAAATCTGCATATTTAGAGGTATAAGCAGGATATTATAAGTATTTTAAGATCCCCACAAAACTCTAACTTGCACCCAAATAGAAAAAAACTACTTAAAATGGCAGGAAATTATTTTTGTATGGTATTGTTGCATCCTAGAAGTGGAAAGTAAAAAGAAAACAATGAAAGACTTCTTCCTAGATGGTGGCATAGATATACTTTTTAAAATTTCTCTCACAAAGTACAAGTAAAACCTGGTAATAATATTTAAAACAAACATAAGTGACTTTGGAATATGGGGGGGGGGGAGAAGACAGGGTAAGGACCACAAGAGCTAAGCTTAAAATGATGATGTTGTCTTTGGGCTTTGGTTTTGCTGCAAATAACCTAGACTTGAATTTGAGGAGCTGACAACTTGGAAATGCCAACAGGTAAGTGAGAAATAAACCAATCCACAATTATAGCTAGAGATAGTAACACCTCTCACAGTTGATAGACCAACTACACAACCAATAAGAAAATAAAGGAACTCAACATCACCACTTCATCAATTAATATGATTAAATCAATAATAATCTCGTCTTGTAACATCAAAATGTACACTTTTTCAAGTGTCTACAGAACACCTACAAAATATAACACCACTATAGTGTGTATAGGCTATAATATTTGTTGTATTGAGGATTTGTATTATCACGTATGATCACTTTTGAGAGAGTGACATTCAAGGATAGGAGCAAATGATAAGAAATCTTTGTAGACTGTATCATTATATATATAATTGTGGGTGTATATATTTGTAATCATGGATGTTGATATTATTATCAAATCATACATATATGTTTGCTACCTGATTTACCTGTAAAATTCAAGGCAAAATGTATTAGTCGATTTTTGTCTAAAATTTTTCTTTACATACGTTGACCCTAAAAATTTGAGGATCATAAAACATGCATTTTATAAATTTTAGCTTTTATTAATATAAAATAACCTTTTATATCATATAATGCTCTTTGCTTTTAATTCCATATTCTGTTATGACAATAACTTCACACTTTTTCATATGCTTACCCCAACTTTGAGTATTGCTTGAATTTTCATTGTTCTAATATATTCTATTTTCCTTATTTTTGTTATGACAACACTTACTTTTTCATGTATTTAATTTTATGTGTCTATTTATGATTTTTAATGTTATTTTTTTTAATTTCCCTTAATGTTTTGTTCAGTTTTGTTTAACCTTTTCTTAACTCTGTTTTTCAATTAGTAAATTCAATTCACATATTTTTATCATTATCAATAAATTAGGATTAATGATAACACACCTCACATATGTATGAATTTATCATGGTTTTACTTGGATCATCTTCATAAATTTTGTCTTTCCTGCTAATTATATTCTTCTCCTGCAATTTCTAAATTGTTAAAACTTTAAATTGAGAAGGATATACATATTATGTTTGCAGACTGGGGAGGGATTTGAGCACAGACAATTCATTTAATGCCACAGTGTTTAATGAGATATCTTGATGATCCTAATGTTATCATATAAATCTCTGCCTAAGTGAGCCAGACTTGGTTCAGGGCTCCTGGCAGACCTAAATAATCCCTTAATAGGAGGTAAAGTTTGCCATGTGACCCAGAGCAAAGAGGACATTCTATGTAAAGTAGCAGCATGCTCAAAGGCCTGGAGCCATTAGAAATTACAGCATACCAAAATGCAAGTATTTTAATTTGGCATGATTACAACAAGGAACACTCAGTGCAGAGTGGGCACACATACTACTACTACTACTACTACTACTACTACTACTACTACTACTACTACTACTGCTGCTACTGGCACTTTTCCAAGTGATTTATTCATACAAACACATTTAATCTTCATAATAACCTTTGAAGTAGTTACTGTTATAACCACCATTTTAAGTTACAGGAAACAGAGAAGACTTCAATAACTCACTTAAAGATATATGTATATATCTTATGGTTTTCAGGATCAGATGTTGTGGCCTCCGATTCTATCTATTTAAGATTGTAATATTTTAAAATGTAACCAGAACAAAAAGAAGAAACAAGAATTCAAAAAAAAAATGAGGATAAGCTGAGGAATCCCTGGGGCATCTCAAAATGTGCCATTATTCAAAAAATAGGGATGCCAGAAGGAGAGGAGGAAGCACAAGAAATCAAAAACTTATTTGAACAAATACTGAGAAAAAACTTCCCTAATTTGGTGAAATAGGCATAAGAGTCCAGCAAGCACAGAGAGCCCCCCAAACGCTGGACTGGAAGAGGACCACGCCAAGACACATCATAATTAAATTGCCAAAGGTTAAAGGTAAAGAGAATCTTAAAAGCAGCAGGAGAAAAGCACAGAGTTACCTGCAAAGGAGTTCCCATAAAGACTGTGGATTTCTCAAAAGAAACTCTGCAGGCAAGGGGACTGGCAAGAAGTATTCAAAGTGATGAAAAACTAGGACCTACAACCTAGATTATTCTATCCAGCAACGCTATCAGTTAGAATGAAACGGCAGATAAAATGCTTCCCAGGCAGGTAAAGCTAAAGGAGTTCATCATCGCCAAGTCATTATTATAGGATATGTTAAAAGGAATTAAGAAAAAAGTCAAATTCATGAACATTAAAAAGGAAAAAAATTCACAACTATCAACAACTGAATCTAAAAAAAAAGACAAAAACAAAAACTAAGCAAACAAGAAGAACAGGAACAGAATTGTAGATATGGGGAACATTTGGAGGGTTATCATCTGCGAGGAGGAAGGGGAAGAATAAGGAAGTGGTGCAGGGATTAAGAAGCATAATTGGTAGGAACAAAATAGACAGGGGAAAGTTAAGAATAGCAAAGGAAATGAAGAAGCCAAAGAACTTACACACACAATCCATGAACTTACACACACAATCATGAACATAAACTTAAGGGAGGGATTTCTGGAGGACAGGAGGATAGTGGACAGAAAGGGGCATATGGGGATGAGATTGGGACAACTGTAATAGCATAATCAATAAAATATACATAAAATAAATAATATAACTTTGAAAAAGCTTCCCATAATGAAATGTTAAATTCACCATTAAATTATTATTTTATGATTTTCCTAGACAAGTTTACTTGTAACTGTCAATACACAGCACTATTTTAATGGTTAATTTTTATCTTTTCTTAGATTTTTTAACCTTTCTCTTAAATGGTATTCCTGTCAGGAGTTTGGGCTTTCCATAAAACCCCGCCTGGTCATAAACTAACACAGTGCTAAATAAGATGAATCGATCAGGTGAAGTTTAGGTGACCTTCTTGCCCAAGCAAAGCAAAAATGAAAAAAGATAAAAGTAAGAAGTTTATTTTAGGATAGTGCTCTTCTGATTCTGAGAAATAGGAGCCAAAAGTCTGGCTTCTATTTAAAGACATGTAACTCATGGGCTCTGTGGTAATATCTATATGAGATTAAAATTGGAATATTTGCCTTGCTCTTTAAATTTGTTTTTATCTGCTCTACTGCTTCCAAGGGTAGAGAATTCACAGTTAATACTTTGAGGATAATAACCAGAATGTTGGCCCAAGGTGAAATCTATCACTGGTTCTAATACTGGATTAAATAGAAATTATTCATAGATAAAGATATGTCCTGTATAATCAATCCACATTTTTGTTTGGAATGGTTAAAACTCTGTAGAAGAGACCTTACTGTAAAAACTTCTATAGCTATATAGGTATGGTCTAGTGAGCTAAGAGTTAGAATGTACCTATTGTAAGCTGACATTGTATTTGTCATGTGATCCTATAAGAATCCTGTGACAAAAATATTATTCTCTGTTTACCAATGAGTATGATGAATGCTTCGCCTTCAGAAAAAATTAATAAACAGAGGTTCCAATATTCAAACCAATATGTGCTTTCTGTGCTTGAACTTGATGTTGTCTGTCACTTGTAAAAATTTTCTCCTATAAAAGTAATATTTTTTATAAAAATACTTTTCATGGAAATATTTTTCTCAATCTTAAAAATCATGTATATATTTTAAGGATTCAATTTCATTTTATTTAACAACTCTGTATTGAGGTTTACTAATGATCAGACACTGCTAGTTTTTGGAGGTAAGAAATTGAAAAAGATGATCACAGTCTCTGTTTATGAGATGTGACACCTATTCAAGAAAATTAGAGAGAGCAACAGATGAATAAAAGTGTAATGAATGTTATTAAACACAGTACTCTTGGTACTATGGTCATGAATATTCCCTTCTTCTCTTGTACACTGGAAAAATATTTCTAAAATCTTGTGTGTCTATATAGTAAATGTGGCTAAAACATCTCGAGTGCTAATGTGTAATCAGAATTGTTTGATAGTTGAAACTGTACAACAGCATGAGACACAAATATCTGATTGAACATTCATTAAAGATTTAAAAATAGGTCATTGTATTATGACTATGACACTCTAACCCCTCTCTTAATTTTATTTTATAATTTATAACTAAAAAATAAATTTTATAAAGTATATAAGATTATTTTGGTACTACATAAATGTCTGGCTATTACCACCACTTCATAACCTTTGCCTGAATCAATATATTTAATTGGTGTTGTAGAAAAATAGTTTTCTGTATCAATTATTTTATAGCAAACTAGAACCACTTTCTTCTACTACACATATATATATGTAGAGAATATATATATATATATATATATATATATATATATATATATATATATTCTCTTTCCAAGTTGAAAACAGAATGGTTCAATTGGCTTCTCAAATTCTTACAAAGCATTTTCAAACCGAGAATTTTTTCTGGCTTTCTTTCTTAAATAAATGTATTACATACTCTTTTTATTTTTATTGGTTGCATGTGTTTCTATTGTTATTACAGTTGTTATTTCTTTTATGGTGTTCACATGGGCACAGTTTTGGTCAGTAGAGCTAAATTCAAGCTGACTCCTGAGCCTTTTTTAATGATCCTATTATTTTTAATGTTTCTCTCCTTCTTATCCAGGCTTATTAGATTCCATTTCACTTCTCCTGCTTAGCATCTAGAATCAGGTCTTTTGAGAATTTCAGGTTCTGTTTAGTGGGTATCTCTCTTAGAGTCTTAAGTATAGTACTCAAAGTGTTTGTTACTGTGATATTCTTTTAAGAGTATATTTTAAGTCAATACATTAAAATATTTCATAATATTTTTAGTTTAATTTTAACATGGTATTTTTCACTTAATACAATTAATTTTATAATTATACCTATTTTATATCTATTTATTCATAACAATTAACATAATTGCTTTATTCTCCCTTGTAATAACTGTTTAAAAAATAAAAATATGCTGACATTACTAAAAACAACAAAATTACTGAGTGAAGTATAAAATTTCTTTGTGTTCTTTTAATTACTGGAATTCATTCCACTCAGTTGAATTCTCAGGGCAGTATGGTGGGAGTGGTCAAATCTGGGTATTGGCAATGAAGGGATGCTTTTTCTATAGAGAATTTTAAATCTATAACATTTAAATAATAACATTTATGAACATTTAGTCTTCATTTACTATCATTAGGTGCTAGTAATTTTAATATTGTCTATCAGAAATTACCCCTAAGTCTTTTCTTTATCTAATTTGTAAACAATTTTATTGTATTATTGAGTTTTAATCACACACACAAATATGCTTCATATTAGTATGTATTAATAAATATTATTTTATAATTAGAAGTTACTTTAGAGAGCTCTGTTGTACAACTAGCCTGGAAATAGGCAGAATCAGCTACACATGACACTCTTTAGAGTGTCCCTGTTCAGTTACATCTTACTGAGAATTTTCTGGAATGCCCTTCCTCCATCTCACTCATGTTGTAAATTGTTTTCATTCTCATTGTTGTTATCTATTGTTTTCAGGTGAAGGAGTGGAGTGGCTCAAGACCAATTGCTTGACCCTGTGGAAATCAGAAATGCTACGAATATTTAAATGGAATTTATAGTCAAAAGCATGACTCAGAAAATAGCTATAAGCATCTTGATGGAGAAAAAATGGCTGAAGACCAAGGTAGTAAAAAATTAACTTATTTTAATTAGGAAGAAAATAGTTAATGTCTAAAGTTTAAAAATATTTTGAAACCTGAAGGTAAATGTCAGAAGAGATAAAAATTCACACTGATAAATATTAGTGCTTGTGGGAGGCAGGCAGGATGATGGAATAAGGGCTTTTTAATTTCTTCATAAGCTATTCTTTATTACCTATGTTAGACTATGTGCATGTGTTGCTATATTCTCTGTCTCCTCCTATCACTGTGTCTTCTTTTGCCTCTGTCTTTGTCTCTCTTCTTTTTCAAGTAATTTGTCTCAGAACTACTTTTGAGCATTATGGTCCTGACATAAGAAACTCAAGAGATTGTCCTGGCTGGTGTAGCTCAGTGGATTGAGCATGGGCCTGCGAACCAAATAACTGCGGTTCGATTCCCAGTCAAGGGCACATGCCTGGGTTACAGGCCAGTTCCAATTCCCAGCAGGGGACACATGAGAGGTAACCATACACTGATATTTCTCTCCCTCTCTCTTTCCCTTCCCCTAGCCTTATATGTAGTTGATAGGATGATTTTACGGCTGTCATGACACTCTCCTGGACACCATGATAGCCAAGACCATGGTCAATTCATCTAAATGTAAATGTTAGATTTTATTTCAAAGACATTATAAATTATTTAAAAACACATGAACAGAGATTTCTTGTTATTTCTAATAATTCAAGCTATTTTAGAACACTTTCAATTTAGATAATCTTGTGATCAGCTCTGAGACTTTCTCTAAATATATTTGATTTCCACTGTGCATACCCAAATCAATTCATATTATGTTTGTGGGAATGTGTTTTAAACATTTAGCTATTGACTAAATTAATTGATCTCCTTAGTGGTCAATCATTCTGAGGGCATGTAGCTTTGTCATTACTACCCCAGGCACGCTTAACTTTCTTTCAGATTACAACTGGACTATGGCCATTTCGGGATTTTTTTGTAAGTGAACTCAAGCAATCATTTTTAGATTACTGCTTTGGATCTTTTTTCTTCACTCACATTAAAACAATACACCTGACATTTAAAATATTTAATAAGTCCTTTGGAATATCATTCACCAATATTTGAAACATTCAGAATCTATATTTTTTCTGGTCAGTCTGAAAATTAATTTCAGTTCAAGACTGCTAGAGTAAAGTTTTACTTTAGTCACAGCCTAGTTGTGGAAACTGTACTGGGATTCCATTCTTTGTAAGAACATAGGGGAGATGTGGTTTATTGTGTTTTCAATCCCATTCAAAAAGTGATAAACAAATATAATTTTTCAGCAGATCTTTAAGTCACTGAGGCATATCTCCAATTCAGGTTTTGGCTCTGCCAATTCTTGACTTTATTTTCCCATTGCCTTGGGAGGGCACAGAACTGATATGTCTTCATCAACCCTCCAGTTTCCCTCACAAGTGCTCTCCAATAATGATTCCTGGCCTGTTATTCAGACTCCTTGTCTTGAATTCTATTACAGATATGAAACTGTGCTCTGCTCACTCTTTGGTTTCTGCAGTGGATGATTTTTAGAGTTATAATCTTTCCTACATGTTCAGAATTCTCTTTCTCTTTTGTGTATTATATTTTAAATGGAAACAATTTAACCCTACTTGTGTTTTCCAATAAACCAATATATAAATGCCTTTGGGTATATTTATAATTTAATTGAGTAATAGCAGTGTTTAAATATCTAATCTATAGTGACAAGCATTAATAAACACTGTTCCCATCCCAAATACTTTATTCTTAGAATTGTCCACTTTCTGTATTCTCAAACTCATTCATATAAGTCTATCAAGGTATTGAATCATCCTAATCTTACCAAGACCATGACCTTGTCTTCCTGTAACAAATTGCATCTTCTTGAGCCTATTCTTCACATGACACCATAGGATCTAACTTTATCTCCCCAAACTAATGCTACCTAACTTTATTTTGTATTCTATACTTCTTTCAGGTATTCAAATACACCATGCAATATTATTCTTCTTGGTCGAGTGTTTTTTTTTTTGCTTAGAGTTCTCTTTTTCTCTCCTTCCTGCCACATACATATTGCCTAGCCAACTCACATTCACCTCTCCAAAAATAAGGAAATAAATAAAACCCTTTTACAAACTAAGCTGCCTCCAATGTCATACAGCTGGACCATGGCAGGGCTAAAAGTCAAATTGAATTTATCTGATTACAATGTCCAGTCTCTTAAGAACTACTTACAATTACTTCATGGGGGTTAGAATTAGATGGACTAAGGTTATTTATTAGACAAAGGCCCCAGATAATCTGACATACTGGGGTCCAGGACCTGGGTTTCAACTTTTTAGAATTAGGAAAAAATGTCTATCAAGATGGCTTCTTTAGGGATGACTTGATAAAATAAAACTGACAAGAGACTTGTTTATAGACCAGAATGACAAGTTCTTATTTTACTTGAGAATTATTACTATCAAGTTGGCTCCAATATTCATGGATGTATGTATATTTTTATGACAAATTCTATGTTCAGCTATAAAGTCTAAGTTCTTTGAGAACTGTGTCTATTAACTTGATTGACTATGCAAAACTGTAATGCAGAGAATGGTTTCCTAAGTGCTTTTCCTGAATGATGCTGATAATTGATATCTCCTAAGAAATACTATTCTTCACTAGTATTTTCACACTTTTCTTAGCTAATTACAGAGAATGTTGCCTTTCTATTACTTCTTTCCTTCCAATGTTTAAATTGAAAGTGAGATTTGCACTCTATAATAAAATGATTGTCATTCAGTCTTACAGGTTTAAAAGTATAATTTCCTCAGATTCTTCAAAGCATCTCTACCCTACAAGGGCCACATGACCATTACCCAAACTCATAGAACTGAACTATACATTAGGAATATTATTTTATCCAGTATTTTAAAATGTAAACATGACACCTACAGGAATGGTGTACCCCTAGTATGTACCATATAGTGTATGCCTACTATGTACCAACTAGCATATTCATCTCCTATAGGCAGAATAACAAAAACAAATAAAAATAGTAAAGCTATTGGATGAGCATATAGTAAGAATAAAAGGCTTTAGTGAGCTATATTAAATGTTTACTGGCACCAGAATAAGGTAACCTCATTTGTCCCATATACTTGGATTGACTTTATCAATGAAGCTAAGTTTTAAAATACTCTGAACACCCAGAGTTGAACATAGTTATAATTTCTGTTATTTAAATAGATTTTTCTTTCTGCTAAGAAGATCACACATTCTTCCCACTTTTCAGACTCACAGCTGACAGAGGGGAGGGTTTGGGGAGTTGAATGAGAAGGGTGAAGGGATTAATCAAAGGAAAAAAAAAAGAAATGTTTATGGACACAGATGCTTGTATGCTGCTTGCCAGAAGGAAGGGGATGTTGGAGGTAGAAGAAGTAAAAGAGGTATAAATGGTGATGGAGGGAGACTTGACAATACACACAACACTTGATATACAAAATACAGTGTACAAATGATATATTATAGAATTGTATAACTGATCCTACACAAATTTATTAACCAATGCCAACCAAATAAATTCAATTAAAACAACATTGCATCTACTCTTTTAAAAATGTTTAAAAATCACCCTGGCCAGTGCAGCTCAGTTGCTTGGAGCAAAGTCACCTATACTGAACGGTTATGGGTTAAATTCCCAGTCAAGACAAATGCCTAGGTTCTGGGTTCAGTTCCATTCTGGTTGTGTGCAAGAGGCACAGATCAATGTTAATAACTCACATTGCTTCTCCCCTTCTCTCTCTCCTTCCCTTCCTCTCTCTCTAAAAATCAATAAACATATTCTTGGGGGAAGCCAGAAAAGCTCATTCATTTTGACTCACATTGTGATTTAAAGTTTAACTCTTAGAACTTCATGTTATTTCCTTTATTTCCAAGGTTTTACTGAACAGTTTCATGTGGTCTCCATGTACTGATATATGGGATACTTTTGTCTAGCATTGAGGTATGTAGTCACTACATTAAACTGCTTGGATTCAAATCCTTATTATATCACTTATTAAGTGAATTTGTGTGTTGGTCTATTTGTATTTATGTTATATCATCTGTAAAATGGGGGCAATATATTTTTGCATCAAAAAATAGATGGTCCATTAAGAACAGGAAAAAAATACAGGGTAGCAATACTCATATCAGACAAAATAGACTTCAAAAAAAGAGCCATAGAGAGAGACCCAGAAGGTAACTTCATAATACTCAAGGGAAGACTCCACCAAGAAGACATAAACATTGTAAATATATATGCACCCAACATAGGAGCATCCAAATACATAAAAAAAATCTTAGAGGACTTCAAGAAAGATATTGATAGCAACACAATTATAGTAGGCAATTTTAACACTCCATTATCAACAATGGACAGATATTCTAAACAAAGAATCAACAAGGACATTGTGGCACTGAACAACATATAAGATCAATGGGCTTAACTGATATATACAGAACCTTTCACACCAAAGAAGTGAAACATAGATTGTTTTCAAATGCACATGGATCTTTTTCAAAGATGATAGGACACAAAATAATCCACAATAAATTCAGGAAAATTGAAATCATATAAATAATTTTCCCAAATTACAATGGTTTTAAACCAGAAATCAACTGCAAGGAAATAACTCAAAAACGGTAAAAAATATGGAGACTGAATAACATGTTATTAAACAATGAATGAGTATCCCCTTCTCTCCTCACTATCCCCTCTAATCACTGTCAGCCTGTTCTCAATTTTAATTTCAGATAATCGGGGGAAAGGGTGAAGGGTTTATAGGAACAATTATAAAGGACATATGGACAATAACAAGGGGGGTGGAAACAGGGGAGGAAAGCAGGGAGGGCTGGGGTGGTGGGGAGGGGTAGTGGAAGGGCAGAAAACTGTACTTGAACAATAATAAAAAAACAAAACTAAAAAACCCAAAACATTTTGTATTAATTTAATTTATTGTAAAAGAGTATAGTTTCAAGAAATAAATTTGCTTCACCTCCCCAAAAACGAATGAGTAAACAATGAGATCAAGGAGAAATATCAGAAAAGTTTATGGAAACAAATTAAAATGAACATACAGTAACCTAAAACTTATGGTATTCAGTGAAGGCAGTCCTGAGAAGTAAGTTCATAGTGATACAGGCCTACCTAAAAAATATAAAAACATTTCAAATACATGACTTAACCCCACATCTATAAAAACTAAAGAAATGACCACAAACAAACCACAGAGCAAGCAGACAGAAGGAAATAGTCAAAATGAGAGAAGATTAAATGACATAAGGACTAAAAGAATAATCCAAAGGATCAATGAATCCAGGAGCTTGTTCTTTGAAAAGATGAACAAAATCTATGAGAATTTAACCAGACTCATCAAGAAAGATAGATGACTCAAATAAATAAACTCAGAAAAAAGAAGCAAAATCACAACCAATGCCATGGAAATATAAAGGAACATAAGAAATTACTATGAAGAACTATATGGCAAAAAAATTGAAAACCTGGATGAAGTGGACACATTTCTAGAAACATAATCCTCCAAGTGTGAGTCAAGAAAAAGCAGAAAGCCTGAATAGACCAGGATCAACAAGTGAAATTGAAACAGTAGTCAAAAAACTTCTGGAACACGAAAGCCCTGGGCTGGACAAATTTACAGGAGAATTTTACCAAACATTTAGAGAAGTACTAAACCCAATTTTTCTCAAACTATTCAAACAAAACAAAACAAAACAAAACAAAACAAAACAAAACAAAACACATGAAGAGGGATGATTTCCAACATTTTTTTGGTAGGCCAGTACTATCCTAATTCCAAAACCAGATAAGGACACAACAAAGAAAGAAAACTACAGGCTAACATTGCTGATGAACATAGATGCTAAAATCCTCAACAAAATATTGGCAAACTGGATCCAGCAATACATTAAAAAGGTGATACACCATTATCACATAGGATTCAATCCAGGGATGCATGAATGGTACAATATTCACAAATCAATAAATGTAACACATCACATAAACAATAAAAAAGACAAAAACCATATGATAATATCAATAGATACTGAGAAGGCATTTGATAAAGTACAGCACGCATTTAAGATAACACTCATCAAAGTGAGAATAGAGGGAGCATTCCTCAACATAATAAAGGCCATATATGAGAAACCTAGACCCAACATCATACTCAATGGTCGAATGCTAAAAGCTTTCCCCCTAAGATCAGGCACAAGATAAGGGTGTCCATTCTCACCACCTCTATTCAACAGAGTATATTGGAAGTCCTAGCTACAGTGATCAGACAAGAAAAAGAAGTAAAAGCCATTCAAATTGGAAAGCAGGAAGTAATGCTGTCACTATTTGCAGATGACATGATAGTATGTATAGAAAACCCTATGGACACCACCAAAAACATAATCGACCTAATAACTGAATTTGGTAAAACAGTGGGATACAAAGTCAACATTCAGAAATGGAAGGCATTTTTGTACAACAATAATAAAATATCAAAACAGAAACTAGGAAAAAATCCCATTTACTACAGCAACAAGAAAAATCAAGTACTTAGCAATAAACTTAATTAAGGAGATAAATGACCTGTATGCTGAAAACCATAGAACACTTAAATAAATTAAGCAAGAAACAAATAAATGGAAGCATGTACTGTGTTTATGGATTGGAAGAATTAACATTATCAAAATATCTATACTACCCAAAGCATTCTATAGGTTCAATACAGTTCCTATTAGAATGCCAATGACATATTTCACAAATATAGTACAGACGTTTCAAAAATTTATATGGGAACATAAACAACCCTGAATACCTGCAACAGTTTTGAGAAAGAAGAACAAAGTAGGAGGGATCACAATACCTGATATCAAACTATATTACAAGGCCATATTAATCAAAACAGTCTGGCATGGCATAAGAACAGACACATAGACCAAAAGAACAGAATAGAGTCCAGAAATAAACTTACCTCAACTCAGTCAGTTAATATTTGACAAATGGAGCAGGAACATAAAATAGAGTGAAAAATGCCTCTTCAATAATGGTTTTGGGAGATCTGGATAAGTACATGCTAAAAATGAAACTAGACCACCAACTTATAACATACACCAAAATAAACTCAAGATGGATAAAAGACTAAAATATAATTCATGGCACCATAAGAGACCTACAGGAAAACATCAACAGGAAAATTTCAGATATTCCACACAGCAATATTTTCACTGATAAATCCCCTCAGGCAAGAAATAGAAAACAATAAACAAATTGGATTACATCAAACTAAAAATTTCCACACAGCTAAAGAAAACATCAACAAAATGGAAAGGAAATCGATCTTATGGGAAAACATATTTGTCAATGATACCTTGCACAAGGGATTGATCTCCAAAATATATAAGGAACTCACATGACTCCACACCAAAAAGACAAACAATCCAAATAAAAATGGGCAAAGATACTTCTGTGACCTGAACAGACACCTCACCAAGAGGACATACAGAGGGTCCATAGACAGATGAAAAACTGTTCAGCATCACTAGCCATCAGAGAAATGCAAGTTAAAACCACAATGAGATACCACTTCATATTTGTCAGACTAACCATCATAACAAAATCAACAAACAACAAGTACTAGTGAGGATGTGGAGAAAAGGGAGCCTTGGTGCATCCTTGATGGGAATGCAGACTGGTGCAGCCACTATGGAAAACAATATGGAATTTTGTCAGAAAATTAAAAATGGAACTGCCATTTAACCCAGCAATTCCACAGCTGGTGTTACACCCTAAGAATCCTGAAACAGAAATTCAAAAGAACTTATGCTCCCTGGTGTATATAACACGACTATATATAATAGCCAAATATTGGAAACAGCCTAAGTGCTCATCAGTAGATGAATGGACTAAGTAGCTGGGGTGGAGGGGACAGGTGGAGGGAAAATAGAGACAACTGTACTTGAACAACAATTAAATAAAAAACAATCTACTGTTCATCAACACAACAGAATACTATGCAGTAGAAAGAAAGAACTCCTACCTTTTGCAACAGCATTATGGACCTGGAGACTATTATGCTAATTGAAATAAGCCAGTTGGTAAAAGATAAATACCACATGATCTCACCTATAAGTGGAACCTAATTGACAAAACTAACAAGTTAGCAACATAAAACCAGAGACATGGAAATAAAGAACAAGCTAACAGTGACCAGAGGGGAGGTGGTGGGAGATAATGGGTAAAGCAGAGGAAGGAGCAAACAAAGGAACATGGGTAGGGGACTCATGAGCATAGACAACAGGGTGAGGATGGACTATGGAAGTGGGACAGAGGAGAGCAAAGGGGGAAAAATCAGGACAACTGTAACAGAATAAACAAGAATAAAATAAAAAAAGCAAGGAATGACATACATAAAACAACTAACTATAGAATAAAGCACTTATATTATTATGATTGAAGGGACAAAGGGGACAAATAGTGTAATTGAAAACCATTAATAATGTACCCATATACCCGGGTCATATAGTAGAAGCTGATCTTTAAGGAAGGATGCATTTATGTAGGAAACACAATGGCTAACACAAACAGATGACTGATCTCTCCTTCCTCCCATGAAGCTCTTGCCATTGGCTCCCTTTGGCTAACAGAGTAAAAATCAAATGAAGGTAAAGAGTGGGTTAGGTAAAGGGAGAAATAGAGAATAATCAAAATATCCTGTATTTGCATTGACTTAAGAGATTGGTATTAGGGGCATACTGGTTACTGCATATGAAATCACTCATAAGCTCTTCAACTAAGAAGAGAAAACTAAAGCTAGAATATCTCAGTAGCACATGAGGATAATCAGATAAGGGGAAATATTGATCTTGTCAGGTCCTCAATTTCTGGGCCTCTCTTTCAATCAGAGTATGAGGTCTCTCCAGATGGTATTCAGATATACCATCTGAAAAGTGGAGACATTTCTTGAAGAAGATACAAGATATAAAAAGCATTGTACAGGACACCTCAGTCCCCTTCAAAGTAGGCACCTTGGGACCTCACACAGTTCTCCCAATCACCATCAGCTGCCCCATTGTATTTTCGTGAATCTTGTTAATGGTCTGACATCTCTTCACTTTAAAAGGTGATTTTTGTTTTTGGAAAAGTCAGAAGTCACAGGACATGAAATCTGGGCTGTAGGGGCCTGTGTCACCTGGGTGATGTGATGTTTCACCAAATAGCTCTACATGAGAAGTGATGCATGAATGGGCACATTGTGTTGATGAAGCTGCCAATCACCAGTTGCCCATAGTAGTGGCCTTTTTCATCATATTATATCTCTCAACTGAAGAAGAACATTGAGGTAGTATTCCTTATTAATTTTTTGGCCTGGAGGAGTGAATTTATGATGGACAAGACCTTCCCAATCAAAAAACCCAGTTAACACGGTTTTGATCTTGCTGTGACTTTCCCACACTTTCTTTGGGTGTGGAGAACCAGGTGACTTCCATTGGGATGACTAGGCCTATGTTTCAGGATCATAGCCATAGGCCTACAATTCATCTTAGGCTATAATCTTCTTGAGGAAATCTGGTTCACTGGTAGCAGTTTGAGCCAAGTCATTAGCAGCTGCAGCATGATATTCCTTCTGCTCTAGTAGCAAAAGCTGCAGAACAAATTTTGCCATGACACATTTCATGCCAAAATCCTGCATCAAAATCTCGGACACAGTAGTTTTTTGAATCCCAAATTGGCTTTTAGTTCTCACACTGTCAGTCATTGATCTTTGTTAGTTGCAGCCCATACACATTCAACATTCTCAGGTGGTCTGCATATTGTAGGCTTTCCATAATATGGTTCCCTTTCACCAGACACTCAACCATCTTTGAAGCATTTGTGCCACACTTTATTTGTGTTACACTCACTGCATCATCCTCCAAAGCCTTCCAATCATCCAAATAGTTTCCACAGAGGAATGTTCAAGCTTAATGCACAATTTGATGCAGACTCTTGTTCTACTTGCTTAGTCATTTTGAACATGACAGCCACAATGCACACATGCTCACTCAACAGCATCTACGACCCCACTGACTAGTACAGTGAAGTCGTTACTGTTCACACATGCATATTCCAGTCCATTCTTATTGGCTTCTAGGTTACATAGATGTCATGCAAACTGTTATGTTAACAATGGTTGGACTTTTTCAGGACAGAGCTTGTGTAAGGCATATCCAAATGTACATAGTTCTAAATAAAATGAACAATGTTAGACTGGTGATTAGTCTACATTCTTGTGCTAAATTCACAGTACGTACTCAATACACAAGTGTGAGTTGGTCTCTGAGTTCTCTGCTAATGCTTAAGGAGAGGTCAATAATATATGAGCAGAACTGTGGAAGGGAATTCTAGGTTAATTGTAGAGAAATTACATAGTATGATTCACAGATTATATGACATAATCTCCTCACTCTCAAAGCACTAAAAACAGTATAGTAAACTCTAAATTTACATCCCCAAGTTGCTTCATACAGCTTTTGATTTTGGTTCTTTTTCTCACATATGTAAAACCCAGCTGACTCACATAAAAGATACAGAGCTTTCTCGGTAGAGCACAATGAAAGTCCACCTTCTTTGCAATATTGGATTCCACGTGGCTAGAAGGTAGTTCTTTTAATTTACCCTCTAAATGAAGAACAGATCAAAGATCCAGAAAAAAAAATACAACTAAGCAACAAAGAGATAGCCAAATTATCAGATGCATAGTTCAAAACACTGGTAATCAGGATGCTCACAGAAATGGTTGAGTATGGGCACAAAAGAGGAAAGAATGAAGGCTATGAAAAGTGAATTAAAGGAAAATGCACAGGGAACCAACAGTGAAGGGGAGGAAACCAGGAATCAAATCAACAGTTTGGACCAGAAGGAAGAAATAAACATCCAACCAGAACAGAATGAAGAAACAAGAGTTCAGAAAAAAAAAA
>PVKM010005090.1:0-49265 GCA_004027735.1 Carollia perspicillata
TTCTTCATATAAAAACTTCCATTTTGTAGACTTTCCCAGAACACCTGGTCCATAGGGGGAATGCCTCCTGATTCACAAATTGCTTAATAAAGCCAATTGGATCTTCAAATTTACTTAGCTGTATTTTGTTTTTAGATATATTACTTCCCATAATAAACAGTTAAGTAAAAGCCATTTGAAAACCACACTGCCTCAGATAGAATGTCTTCTTTATTAGTTTATCTTTCCTGATTAACAAGGTAATCAAGGTACATTGTAGAAAAACGAGAAGTCTGTAACATAATTTTGAATAAAATGTTTAAATGAGCTAAGAGGAAAATGGAATAAAACTAAAGTTAATAGATTTTAATACTATATCCTTTACACTCAATGCATCAAAAGAGTATTTGGACACTGCATTGTGCACTTACTGCCCCCGAATCCCCTTCCATCCCCTTGTCCCCTTCCCCCTTCCTTTGCGTACCTCCACCTAGCCCCGCCCCCTTCCCCAGGCCAACCCCACACTGTTGTCTGTGTCTGTGTGTTTCATAGACATATAATAACATATAATATATTATATGGTAAACTATATGTATTTGCTTAATCCCGTCACCTTCTTTCATCCCAGCCCCCCAAACCCCATCCCCTGTGGCAGTCAGTCTGTTCCTCGTATCCATGCCTTTGTTTCTATATATTTTGTTTCATAGTTTATTTCTTCATTAGATTTCACATGTGAGACCATATCATATTTGTCTTTCTCTGACTGTCTTATTTCACTTAGAATAATAATCTCTAGGTCCTTTCATGCAAAAGGTAAGATTGCAAAAGGTAAGATTCACATTTTTTTAAATGGTGGAGTTGTATTCCATTGGGCTGTTTCCAGATCTTGGTTATTGTAAATAATGCTGCAATAAACATGGGGGTGCATATATTCTTTCGAATATATGCTGGCTCAGATGGCTCAGTTGGCTCAGATGTATTTCCAGAATCAGAATTGCTGGGTTATAAGGCAGTTTTATTTTTAATTTTTTTGAGGAAACTCCATACTGCTTTTCCACAGTGGTTGCACTAATCTGCATTCCTACCAGGAGTGCACAAGAGATCCCTTTTCTCCACATCCTCATCAAAACTTGTTTGTTGATTTGTTGGTGATAGACATTCTGACAGCTGTGAGGTGATATCACATTGTGGTTTTGATTTGCATCTCTCTGATGATTAGTGAGGTTGAGCATTTTTTCGTATGCCTGTCAGTCGGTTATCTGCATGTCCTCTTTGGAGAAGTGTCTATTGTGGCTTTTTGCCCATTTTAATTGGATTGTTTGTCTTCTTGGTCTTGACTTGTATACATTCTTTATATATTTTGGAAATCAACCCCTAATCCTATTTATCACAAATATGTTCCTGAAGCCTGTATGATTTTGCGAACCAATGTTACCCCAATAAATTCAATTCAAAAAAAATATTTGGAAGAAAGCTTATAGTCGAAAGGGAAAGAATCAAAATGTGACCACCACAGACCTCACCTCCTGAAATCTCTCCTGCTGGTAGCAATTCTGTTCAGAAGTTGGGAATAACAACCACAGGTAGTTGGACATGAGAACTAATTTGTGGACATCAGCTTTTTGTCTTCATGTGATTCTGACAAGAACCTCTTCTTTCTTTTCTTCAGCTGCTCTGGAGTATCCCTTCCAGGCGAAGGCAGGCAAACTCTGGATTCACCGCACTCAGTGCTCCCCGTTAGAGACCACAGGGTCCTGCGCTTCGAGGGCACTTCCTTCAGGGTTCTCTTTCGAAAGAACCACACAGCCATTGCTTTCACAGCTGGGCCTGTTGCTCTGTGACTACAGCACAGCGTGCTTCTCTTCTGAGCTGTGCTGTCTGCTTGACCAATTTTATTTTCAAATCTACCCCGTGGACTAGATGCTGCAAAGAAGAAGCAAAGCATTTTCTATCCAATAAATACACACATAAACTAATCATCTACCTAACAACAGGATGTGATGAACAAAAATTATTTTCATTGAACTATAAATCATAGGAAGTCTTGTGAAGGACCAGGAGTCAGGTTTTAAATTTTTAAAATGCTGTGTTTTTAGGACTGGTAGGTATTTGGTTAAAGTCTTTCTCCCTGACACTTAACCTAATTATGAGTTAATTGAGGCTAAACGATTTTCAGTCATAAAAGGGTTTTAAATAAAAGGCTTTCCTAGAACAATATTTTTCACTGAAAATAGCAGGGTCTTTGTGTGTGTGTGTTTTTTTTTGAGATCCTTTCTAAACTGCAGTGAAATACTGCTAACATACCTGTATTTGCAATGAGATGTTGTAAGTCTGCGTCAGAAGAGTAAGATAAAATAAGAATAATAGTTGTGTGGGTAACAAGTGCAAATGAACAATTTTATTACCTGATGAATGTTGTTCCAGAGAATGTCAGGAGTGGATTGTTTCTGTGACTTTAGTGCTAACTCATCTTGGAGGCGCTTTGAAGTAGTGAAACTGTGACTTCTTTGTGTTGTGATCAAAGCAAAACCAAAATGTGCAGGTGCAATACACAGTGTGTGTGTAGTTAGACCTCACTTCATCTGGTAAGTGAGAGGAGCTTCGGAACATTCTCACTTTTCCTTAAGGAGGCTTTTGTAAGTATTTGGAAATCGGGATGGAGGGAATAATTTACTTGGTGAAACGTTGGTTCTGGGATAATCCTATTAGTAGGACCTTTACGTAATCAGAAAATCTTAAATTAAAGCTCAGGCCCCGCTACAGTTTAAATGTCATTAAGCGTATCGTAGAATATACCTTAAAAGGCTGAGCCAGGTGTGGTTGATGATTTACCTTCTTCTAAATAAATGTTGGGCAAATATTATCACTTGACCTGGGAACTACGATTGGACAAATTCCCAGCATATATCCAGATTGTAATCAATTTCCTGCTCTTTGTATTAAGGAAGAAGCTTTTTGTTTGTTTGTTTGTTTACCTAAGTAGCTGGCTTCCTATTTACAGAAAGCCAGTTTTTAAAGCCATAACTGGTGGCTGGCTAAAATTTATTTGGATGAAAAACAATGTGAGTACATAATAAATAATCTGGTGTGCAGCAAACAAGATAATTGGTGTCTGACAAAATTAGCTCCCAAATTCATTTTTATAGGTGGGGTAATAGAGAGTCACTTTAGACTGTTAAACACAAATAGGCACACAAACAACACAGACAAAACAAGCACCTATAAAACAGAGAGCAAGTGAATCTGAGTGTAATAAACCACAGAGCAGCACTTTACAGCATAATTATCTGGTAGTCATATTTTCCAAGTTTCTAGTGAAAAACACCTAGCTTTAAAATAGCTTATAAAGTCTGACTGAGATGTATAGACATTTCAAGAAAAGGCGATACTATGCAATTATCACATTATCTATGCTGGTGGTGAACTCTTCAATGGCCCTGCAAGGTCTACTCTGTGAAACGAAGTCCAAACTATTTGGCATAGCCAAAAAAGCTCTCCATGATTTGGCTTCTGCCTTGAGATTCTGGCCTCCTCTTTTTCAAGGAGCTTCCTTCAAACTTGTTTTTTTGTCTTAGCGAATCCTACATTTTCCTTACTCATTTCAGCCCCCCCTGCTGGGAAATGTTCTCTTGCCTCTTTGCAGACAAGGTGGTACTCAGCCATAGAGGTTATTACTAAAATGCCTGTACAGGAGCTACATTATGTTGGGCTCATAAGCTGCTTGATTATTCCTTCCAGAGTGTGCAAGTCAGCGAATGAGTTAAGGTTACGACTTTATGCATATCGTTTTCTGGTATATCCCTCTCAGAGTGAAGACATTGGAAAAAGGATAAGTGAATGCAGCAGCTCTGAAGAACTCGTGTTAGATACTGAGCTCGAAGAAGTAGATTTTGGGCAAGACAAGGCAACTAACCTCATTTTAAAGTTTCTTTTAGGGTGGTATATTAGAAACCTCATCCATCCAGCTTTTTTCTTTAGTCACCTCGCCAACACTTAATGAAGACTTGGCCAGTGTGGTGAGAAACTGTTAGGCTTTGTTTTTTCCCTACGAACTGAGTATTTAACTTTGAGATCTCATTTTTTCCTTCCATTTCTTTTGGGATCATGTAGGCCTGTTTCCATACATTTTCTTTTCGATTGTAATGTTAAAGCGTTTTTCTTGTATTGTGGAATTCCTCTTCAACCTTTAAAATAGGAGAGTCTGTTGCTTTATGCTGCTCCTATTTTACCAATAAAGCCCATGTGAGAAATGATATCTGGATAACTGCTTTAATATTCATTCAATAGTTTAGGAGGTAAATATATATCCGTAGCACTCTCATCTGCTTTTAGCTATTTAGCTATGAGCTTTGACAACAGTAAAAAACAAAATATTGATTTCCACTCCCCCACCCCCTTGATGGATGAAGGAGAGAGGGAGCAAGTGCACTTTTGAAACACGTTGAGTCAGTGGAGACTTTCAGAGAGCTAGGCTTCTCCATGCCTTTAAGCCTTCTCATATTCTGTTCTAATACTCCCTCTTAGAGGGGAAGGAAGAGATGACTTGCCATTCTGCTCAAGTTGCATGGAAAGCAAGTAGAATAGGCCACAAAGAAAAGGCACGGACTTCATTTCCTTATGTCCTTTAACACTGTAAAAAATGATGGCAATATCACATCTTGTATTTACACGGCCAGTTCTTTACAAAGCACTTTGCCTTCTGTTGTCTGATCTTCACGAGAAGGTAAGGACAATTCATACAATGCATTTCATTAATCAAAACAAGATATTTTACTGATTGTCTTCCCAAACACAAATGAAAATAAAATTCTAAGGTTCTTTTGAGTTCAGAGATGCATAAATCTACAGAAAAAGATTGAAGTGAGGTTCATTTTGAGTGGTCTCAAACTCAATTAACAGCTTTATTGAGATCATTCACATACCATAAAATTCACCTTTTTAAATTACACCGTTCACTTTTTTTTTTTCAGTATATTCACAAACTTGCGCGACTACTTCCACTACCTAATTTTAGAACACATTCGTCATCCCTCAAAAAGGAGTACTTTACTCATTAGCCGTCATTCCACTTCTGGACCTTCCTATCCTATTTGTCCCCTCTGCTTGTGGCACATGTCCCTTTGGAGACAGCTATTCTGTGGTACCCATTTCATCAAATAAGGTGCTCAGAGTTCTGCAGAAAATCACTTCAAAATCTTTTAGAAAGATTTTGCTATTTCAGAATTCTTTTTACATTTTGAAACATTGTTTTGATATCTCTTGAACTGGTATCACTTATCTTTTAATAAAACTCGATGATTGTAGCCTGGACCTCAACATTTTTTCTTTCTCCTTTAAGCTAAAAAACCTGTCAATCTAAAAGCCTCAGAGCCTTCTGAGGGCAATTTGAATTCAGCTTTGAGTGTAAACTTCTCCTTTGTTTTGGGAAAAATCTCTTGACTAAGGCTTTTAGATATGCAAATGAAAACCTTCTTTCCAAAGTTGTCCTTTCCCCTCCCCTATTACAGTTGGGGAAAGCCTGAAGGTGGTGCAGTAACTGAAAGCAGATGCTTGGCGGAGACGGTGAGAGTTCTAAATAGTCATGGAAATTGAGTGTCCTTTACATTTTCTCCAGAGAATTTTTCCCCTCTAAATGTAGACCCCTGAAAATTACTGTTTGTTTTCGTGGGGACCGAGTGTGTACTCTCACTCACACCCTTGTCCAAACATTTGCTGAAGATTAGAGGGCAGACACATTACCCTAGAAAGAATGCAAATGGACACCTTAAACCGGGAGAGGAGACCCTAAATGATTTAACTGGGGTTGTTGAAGCTTATTTTTCTGGACTCTTCTGTGGATGTTATTAAAAATTGAATCACTGTAGACTTTAGAAAATGTGTAATTATTTAATTATAATGGATTGTTCTATTACAAGTCTTAGGGCAAGACTAAACTCCAGTGATTCGGAAATTATATATCCCTTATAAATCACTGTGGGAAGGAACCGATTTGGGGGTAGTGAAATAAAAACTTTTGGAGGCAAATTTTAAATTTCCTACTTTATCTGAGTCAAGCAACAGTTTTGCTTGGACCGTGGGCTGAGGGCAGAGTCTCTGAACCTCCCCTGTGGTGGGAAACCTGAGCTGGACTCTGTTACCTGGAGGAATTGCCAGAACCAGGACACAGATTCTCAACTTGAGTTTGTGTTTCTAGGTTCTAGAAGAGTGGTCTCTTCCAGTAGCAGTTAAAGCCACTCTTTAGTTTGTCCCTATGTTGCAGTTTAGAATCTTGGTCTGGTTTTGAACTGTGGAGAATAGGGGACAGGGCTCTCCTGTGCTCAGGAAGGAAGGCTGGAGGTGTGGTGGCAGTCACAACGGGGCGGGGTGGGGGGCAGACATGCCTGTCAGGGAAGACTTCTCATGAAGGGATTGGTGCCTACAGTTGAACAAGATGTGGTGAGGAGTTAATTTCTGAAACTGAGACTGGTAAGAGCCTGAGCTATTATTATTTGATATTAAAAAGTATGACCTTCTCTTGGTGTTCGAGGTTTATAAGGTCTGTGACAGATTTACTTATTCAAAAAAATGTTTCTCGATCTCCTGGTATGTGCCAGGTATTATTTTATGTGTTTGAGATGTATATCCAGGAACAAAGCAGACAAAAATGGCTGGCCTCATGGAGTATACTTTCTAGATGAGGAGATAGACAGATAAGTTTTTACATAGACTGTTGAAAGTGATGAGTGCTGTGAAGTTAGAGCAGGTAAGGTAAGCCTATAGTAAAGAGAATCAGGAATAGAGGAGTGAAGAGTTGTTGATTGGGGCCATTTTAAACAGCGTAGTCAAGGTTGGCCTCATTGAGAGGGTGAGCCCTGAGAGAAAACTCGAAGAGGGTGAGAGAATCAGCCATGTGGATATTTGGAAGAAGAGTGTTCCATGCAGAGGGAAGATCCAGTGCAAAGATCCTGTAACAGCACAACGACTCCTTTTCCTTTCGCTCCTTTCTTCCTTTAGCAGATGGGAAGACCCCCTGAGCCTGGGGACGGGCAGGACCTCAGCTCTTTGACAGCAAGAAGTGGGTAACAGAAGAGGAGACCTTCGTCCTGGCTGGTTTTGGTTTTTTTTTTTTTCCCTAAAATATTGTTATGCTCATCACATTGATTAAAAACTTTTAAATTCAACCTTAGGACTTCAGGGCACTCTCGCGCCATTATTATTTGTGCTCACGCTGTGTGTTTGGAACACGCCATTCATCACATAGTCCTCTCAGGAACGGCATAAAAATTACCACCTTGACTATAAGACATTATGTTAGTCAACTGTGACTAAAAATGGCGTTTAGATACTAGCTGTCAACACGATTTGAAACTCCCACCTAAAGATGGAAATTGCAGCAACAGCAAAAAAAAACCCCAACATGCCTCTAAACACAGTGTTAAAGAGACAACCGCTGCCAGTATCAGTCAGAACAGAACACTTTTAGCATGAGAAGAACCAACGAAGAGTGGGAAAAAATACGCAGGCATTTGTCTTTGTAAGCATCCTGCTTAAGTTGGAAATGGACAAGTGGGGATGCAGAGCTTTAAGATGGGCTACGTTCATATAAAAAGTTTTTGCTGGTTTCAGGTTTTTATTGTTGGGGGTAGAGATAATCTACTCTGTATATAGTAAACATCTTGGTTGTTCAGTGCATTTTTCTTTATACTTTGCAATAGTTTTGTCAATACATGCCAATCATCCTCCTTTATAGGGCATGGAAGCTTTTCTTTTTCCAGGTAGAATAATATTTGTGTTTTTTAATTGGAGAGCCCACATAAAATATTTCTTATTTCTACTTGAGTAAGTTTTTCTGTGTTATCTTGGCATGCTTTTTAGCATTCACCAGCAAGAAGCATAGCAACCAAGATAATTATATAAACACTCTCTGTAAAAATATTCTATCTCAATCTGTGTAATTATATAATAACACAATATAGAAGCTGTATGTTCAGACGACCTCTCAGAGAGAGGCTGCAAAGCTCTTGCCCAGATGTGCTCTGGGACGTACAGGAATCTGCAGGCAAGGAGGGATTTTAAAACTGGCAGCAAGGTCGAAAGCAGTTTACGTTTCCAGATTTCTCATTTGCTGCCTTGAATATTAGAGTTGATAGCAATAAAAGCAACTTATTTTCTACTTCTCAAAACAATTTTATCTGATTCCTTAGAATGATAGTATAAATCAAATGGTTGTCATAAAATCTCACCCTCTGAGTAAGCAGGTTAGATATTTTCCAGAATGTTTAACGGGGCAAAATAACCTCTAGGGGCCGTCACAGTGGGCAACACGGGGACTCACAGAGTTGCTGAGAATGGCTTCCAGCAGCCCAACACAGCCTCTCGGGCAAGCCCTTACTAATTCTTATAAGCCAGGGCTATTGGAGGCCGGAGAAAGGAGACAGTCAAAGTAATTAATAAGATAAATGAAATGGTTTTGTAGGTGACTCTGATCGAGTGATAGATAAAAACCCTTATAACAGGTGAAAAACAGTCTGCTTTACTCTATTAAGTTTTTGGAATTTATTGATCCTCGTATTAGTTTGTGGTTCAAGAAGTAAATAAGAAAAGAGTAAAATTGAAAATAAAAAAGCCCTTAGTATTTAAATAGGAAACTCAATTAGGAAGATTAATGACTCAATTTGATCTTCCTGCCATTGACAGCTTGTTGTTTAACTTTGTTTTTGCCTATTGGCTTTGTATGGAAGTAAATAAGAGCTCTTTAAAGCTGAATTATATTTTAAAAATAAGTAAAGCTACTATTTATTGAGCATTATTATATCTTTTTTTAATGAGGGCAGCATCATAAATTATCTTGAAGTTTTACTTGAACAAAGTTTTCTATGTTACCTTGATTTGCTTTTCACCATTCATAAAAACTAAAAAAAATGTAAAAAAAAAACTGTACTATGTAAAAATAAAATACTAAGCAAGAGTGCTTATTCGACTCTACTATATCATCAGTCGGGTGGACATTCTACCCTGTGCTGTGTTCCAACTGTACAGACTGACAAAACTGAGGATGAGGGGATTTTAGAAATTTACTCAAGGTTATGTGGCTGTTAAATATATTGTAGGAATTCATACCCAGGTTTATCTGAATGGGGATTTTAAACCTAGGTTGACCTAATTCCAAGGCTGGCACTCTTTCCATGAATTTCCTGCATAATGAGCTCACACAGCTTTAGCCCGATTGATTATATTGGAATCAGCTAAGTAGAATGACTTTCACTACAGAGCGCTTATAAAAAGAAAAGTAGTCAAAGAGACTCGCTTCGTCAGGGATGTTCAGAAGACAACAGATTTACTCCAGAGGAAAGTTCAAAGGGTTCAAAAGTTCAAAGACCCAGAGGAAGGAGGCTTTCTTTCAAAAGGAAGGATTTAAGTTCAGGACAAATGTTGCTGTGGGCAGCATTTTCTAAATTTATCTCATAAGGCTCCCTGTGTGATGCTTGTTAAAAAATACAGACCGTTATCCCTCTGCCTCAGAGAATCTGATTCAGTCGGCTTTGTGTGGTGGGACCCAGGAATCTGCACTTTAACAAGGCCTGCTCCTGCAAGGTTGTTTAATTCTCAGGCAAGTTTAGAAAACATTACCAAAAAGTATGGATCGGTGTTCCGAACTTTCAGAATCTAGGAGAGATGTGTATTTTAAATAGATCTTAGAAGAAGAATATAACAAAAAAAGTCAGGGAGATTTTCTTTAAGAGTAATTGTGAACAGCAGATGTTGTGAGAAAAAATCGGGGAAATGGGGTTTAAGTAAAGTAAAATATGGTTCACATATTATTCAGTACCTTCACAGATACAGGTGACGGGAGCCTGCCATGGTTTAAACAAAAGGAGCAGTTTGTTGGGTGGAATTTACTGGCTCACAAATATTGTAAAAGTCAAAGGTCTTAAATAATGTGTGGGTTCCACTTCCGTAATTGTTGTTTCATTCACAGGAAAGGCTGTGATCGGCTAGTGTGAGTCACCTGCCCACCTGGGGGTGGGTGACAGGCAGGGATTGACAGTCACATGGATGGTGATTGAGAGTCACGTGCACCGCACGGAGAGGAGCAGGGTTACTCAAAGAAAAGGAAGGCAAGCCCTGGCCAGTGTGGCTTTAGTTGGTTGGAGCCTAGTCAGAACACCAAAAGTTATGGGTTGGGGCGTGTATGGGAGGCAACCAATCCATGCTTCTTGCTCTCTCTCTTTCTTCCCCTCTCTCGAAAATCAGTATTTTTTTTTAAAGCAAGGAGATATAAGAGAAGAGAATGAGGAAAGAGATCTAGCGTTGGGGGTGAAAGGGATTTAGGGTCAGTCACTACAGTACCCTCACACACTGTCTTCAATATTTTCCCTTTATGTTGTGCTATATTAAAAATTTGCACAAATTGTAATTTTAACTGCTTAAAGAATTGTGAATAAAACTAAGTATTGCAACTAAAAATGTACACATAACCCTGAGGGGGCATTTTCCTATAAACAACACCCTGAAATTCAAGCTTGAATTGACTATGCTACTCATTTTTCCATTGCAACTGACAAAGAGAAAGGGTCTGATTTATAGGGACACTAACGAACCTTTCCAGGGCTTCCCCAGCTCCTGGTTAATGGGTACATCATTATTTCATTTCCTTTTACATTCAACGCTTCCCTAAAGGACCTCTTCAAAGTGATAGATTATTTTTGGAAATTGATTTTCCCCCCAAAATTAAAAGCATCAATTTTGGTAGCATTTTCCAGAGATGTTTCCAATAAAAAATTTTGAGACTTTACTTCCTTGCTTATGCATTAATATCCTCCCCCCAAAGGGAGGATATTATTTTCAGTAGTTGCATTGATAAAATAATGAAATGATATTTGAACACCTTTTACTAAAAAGTTGCAAAGATTTTAACATATTTTTAGCATACTGAAAAATATTTGCTATATTGGTAGGTTTTTGAAGCCAAATGTCCTTTAAGACCAAAAGAAACAATGAAAGTGAAACCATGCATTCACTCAAAATATCTTAAATAAAAAAGCCTACTATGTGGCACATTGCAAATAGTACTTCAGGAGTACTGTTGTGTGTTTTTCATTATCCAGACTAAGATTAGTGTTTCTAAAATATTAGTTCTTTAAGTCTGTCAGCAATCTGTTGCATAACAGCTTTTGCTCAGTAAAATTTACATGGACTCATGGGGTCTTTGCTATCCCCAGAGACTTGGGCACGCTAAGTTGGGCGCTGGTACCTGTGGGATTCCCTTGTGCACTACCTCCTTGCCTCTGTTCCTGGGCCTCTGGTCGAGTCTCTGCACGCCCCATGAGGACAGGAGTGCTGTCCTCTGTCTCCCAATCCAGCTCTGCTCTCTGACAGTGTGCTGTCTTCCAGAATTACCCCTTTATACTGTTATGATGAGTTTTGGTTGATGTGAAGATGGTATTATGGTTTGGAACACATTAATACTTGACTTCTGCCAGGCTTTCAGGCACCCCTTCTCTCCAAGTTCCCAAGGGGTATGCCAGCGTCATAAAATAAGCATCATCAATAATGTTTTGCCCACAGTGCTAGGAGAGAACCTGGTAAACAAGGCTGAACTTGGTGGCTTAGGCTAGGACCAAGAAGCTTTCTCTTTGTTAAGCCTACACTAGAATCTTGAATCTTACTGCTCTATGATAGAAGGCCTGCTTAACACACCCACTGGTTCTGAGAGGATGGAGCCAGAGAAAACCAGCAGGCAAGAGAAATGCCAGTGTCCCTACTCTTCCAGGAGGCCCTGGCCTGGCTGCCTTGTGGGACAGCACATCCTTAAAGGTGTCTCTAAGATTTCTCTCCCCTCTAAGAGCACACTTTGGGGATGGTTTTGAACAATGAGTTTCTCCTAATAACCACAAACTTTTTCTTATCCTCTGCACAAAATGATATTTTTGGATTAGACCTCACTTCTGAAATGCTCTTCATAGGCGCTCACGTGACATGCTTAACTAAGGCACCAGGGCATATAGTACAGAGAGGATGAAACTGGAAGGCAGGGAATACATTCTAGTTCCCCTTCTGCTACTTGCAGCAACTGGACTTTATGCAATTCACCCAAATTTGCTAAACCCCAGTTGCCTCCTCAGTAATCTAAGGATATTACTTATATCCTTATTTTTTTCATTCAGTTGTTTTTCTTAAGGCAAGAGAAGCCCTTCACACTTCTGCCATCTCCAAAATCCTAAACCTCTTTTTTAGGATTTTGAGGACCCCTAAATGTAATGATTTCTTTCCTTTCCCCTCCTTTTCTTTTTTTTAACATTTATTTACTTAGAAGAGACTGAAAATAAAGGTGGAGGCTTCATCTGCTTCTAAGTTTCCATGACGGGTCACCCTGGGAGGCTGGCTTGCATCCAAGTCGCCAGCCCTCCTGGGAGAACAGATGCAAAGAGGCCGTAAGTCTGCTGGTATGCCCTTGGGACAAGAGGATGGATGCATTCTAGCAAATTGATAGTTACAAAGGAGGCATGGGGATGTAAGTGAAGCATAGGGAATCTAGTCAATAATATTATGATAACTACTATGTATGGTGCCAGTTGGGGTACATGATTGCTTAACCACTAAGCTGTACACCCGAAACTTAAAAAAAAAAAAAGGAACGAGTGGACTGTGCCCTGCCCGCCCCCCACCCCAAGTGTCTGAGAGCAGTGCCTCCTGTGGTGAGAATTGCAAGGAAGGGCCAAAGTGTTCATTTCAGCCTGTGGTTCCAGTTGCAAAGGTTTTGAGGGTGGTTTGCTCAGGAGATAAGAAACAAACAAATGAAGGATACTAGACTTAAGTTCCTTCCCAAATGAGAGTCATGTGGTATAAAACCCTGGAATAAATAAATCCATTTCTGAAGATTTCTGAATATCTTCTTGGTAACTTGAATTTGTTGGGGGCATGGAGCATTGAGAACCCCTGCCCATAAAATCGTTTAATATAGGAGAAAGGAACATTATGGAAGAAAAAAGTTATCCCTAAGAGTAAAGTCTGGCATAGAGAAATCCTGAATTGTCTGAATAAGCAAAGGGCTGGTAATGGAGCTGAGAAGAACTGCCCCGTCATTGCTAATGCACTGGAAGTCTCGCTCCCCGGGCCGCCCCACTGTGCATGCTCATGGGGTTACACTGGTGGCCACGCCCACGTCTCTTTGGGTCTTACCTTCTCCTGAGTGCGGGAAGCTATCTTCTGGCACTCTGTTACTTCTCATCCACTTATTTCTGGCGATATCTCGCATGTGTCTGCTCTGTGCTTTAAGAGCGATTCGATTGGCTGAAGATGATGCCAACTCTTCCATGTTCTTCTTTCCTTCTCTTGTTCTTTTGGTCATAGTGACCACCCTGGGGGTCCCTGCTGCAAGGTTACTGCAGCTAGAATCAGTGGGGGTGCTCCAAGTGTGGTCAGTGAGGGTCATCAGTGTTCCCAAAGAGCCACCTCTGAAGTTTCCAAGCAGCAAGGGTAGAAGTGGGGGGAGGCTTCTGTCCCCACCTCTGGGTCACATTGTTAGCCAGTGTTACATGTTACCTGGATACCAAGTGCACTGTGGGATTTCTACCCTGTGATTGGTAGAATCTATCATTCGGCCTGGGGCTGACATTCTACCTCTATAAAATGGCTCAGGGTGAGTCCCTGGGACTAGGCCTGGGAATTGGACAGGTGACAAGTGACAGCTGCTGTTCTCTTCTCCTTTCTTCCTCCTCCCCTCCTTCACATTTTCCTCTCTCCCCGTCTCCTTCTCCCTTTCTGTATGTGTTATTTTCCCCCCATATAAATCAATTTTTGCAAATAGATGCTTGCTGGCTACCTGTCCCTTTTCATTCATATATATATATATCAGTAACATTCTAGAATTCGGGAGCTCTGCTATGATAATTTAATGTTTCATTGCTATATTCATTCATATATGCTGTTTTATTTAGAATTCTCAGATAAAATATAAGACCCCCAATTAAACTTGAATTTCAGATAAATAGCGAATACTTTTTAACTTAAAAGTATGTCACAAATTTTGCATGGGATATACTTATACTAAGAATTCATTTGTTGTTTGTCTGAAATTCAAATTGAAGTAGGTATTCCATATTTTTATTTGCTAAATGTGGCAACTCTAGTCTGGGAGGACTGGCTTCCAACAGGAGGAGGGAGGTGACCCGAGGACTGTGGAGATCTCCGATACTTTGCAGCAGAATTCTGGGAGTCAGAGACCCTTGTGATATCGCTCATGTCCTTGGTTATCGCTCCAAGCAGGTGGGACGCAGTGAACCTGTGAGCAGAGCGCCCTAGCCATTGTGCTGCTAACAGTTCTATCTCCTGGGTCTGTATGTTCTGTGTTGAAAAATTATGAAAGTATGAAAAGGCTGTGAATTTATAAAAAAAAATGTCCGACAATACTTTTCCCTTAGGGAGATAAAAATGTAGAAGTAGTTCCTTAAAAACTTTAGCCTTAGAAATGTAGTCTCTATTGATCTGAATTGCTAATGCCAAAATATTGTTTTTATTTTTAAATCTATATGTTTCTGCCTTAAAATTGTCATAAATATTGTAGCAGAACATTAACTTTCATTATTTATGAATCTGTTGAACTTTGCAAGGATTTGCAGACACTTAAAAGATTACAATTTTAAGGATAGTTCATTCTGCATCATAAATAACCTAAAAGGTCATTCAGTGTTCTACGGGAGCATTCAAAGAGAACAGATATTGAGGAGGTATTTGAAGTTAGAAGAGTTGACAATTACCTTTCAAAAGGCCCATTGATTTATTTTTTAAATTGGAAATAAAAAAAATAGAAGTTCAGTCAGGGTTAATATGTATTGACAAGTGATTGTTTTGGTTTATATCTTTTCTGTTTTGAAAGTCCACTGGGTTGATAGTATCTTCCTTTATTTAAGCTTGCTGCTTTTTCGTTTGGGTTAGAGGCTAGGCTGATCTAACAGAGAAACTCTAAGGGGCTTTAACAAAGTAGAAGTCTCTTTCCCTGTCTCTTTCCCCCTCTCTCTCTCATGCACACACATGTGTGCACACACTCACGCACACCTAAATGTAAGTCCTAGCAGCCTTCCCTTTTTCAACCTGTATCTTCCGGGTTTTGGTCCAAGCTGCCTGCTTCTCCCAGCCAGTGGTAAGGGACAAAGGAACCAAGGGACTCATGTCAAATGTGTGGAGAGTGAGAGCCAGAAGTGACACGTTATTATTGCTGACATTCACCAAACAGAACTTAATCAAATGGTTACAAGTAGCTCCGCAGGGCCCTGAGAAATATCTAGGACCATCTCAAAGTGCTATTTTTAAAATTATTGAATGATGTTGACAAAATAAGCAATGAGATTCTTTAAGCAAAAGTCTTTGCTTAAAATTTTTAAAATGTCTTTTACTTTCTAATAGAATAGCTATAATTTGATTTGCTTTCATTTAAGATAACAAATTATTATATCTTATTATGTAACATTATAAATAGTGTCTGTTCATCAGGATGTTTTAGTAATAATTATAATCTCCATGTAAGATGTGGTTAGAAAAGTCTAAATGTCACCTTGTGTGGAAAACAAGTTGATATCTAGGTTTAATTCCAAAGGGAGGTTTTACATGAATATGTTTCTATTGTTACAATTTAATTAAGAACTTTTTTTAGAAGACTGGTATACTGAAAATACTTTTCAAATGTTATGCTAACTAAAACATTTGTTTTGACTTTCTACTCTAAAAACACTTTGAGAAACTTGATGGAAACAACTCTAATGAACCACACTCTTTCTTTCTGTACTGCCTGATTGTATAGTTCGGTTTGCATCCTAGACATTCATTTACTTGGTGACATGAGTGTGGTGGCTATTATGAAGTGTTCCTGTACCTCTGGAAGCTTGAAGACAAGCTGCTCCTCAGGCCAGGAAACAGAGCCTGCCGCCCAGTTGGTTAGAGCCCAGGAGTTTGGAGAAGAATTATAAACGTGGCGTGACACTTCTGTGCTTTCCCCTACCCTCTTTGAATGTAAGAATCTTCTGGGCACTTGTGAAATATTTAACTTTCCAGGCCCTTATCTGGAGAATCTGATTCAGTGGTTTTAGGTGGGGTTTCGGGAATTTTTGTGTTTAATAAGTTCCCTGGATGATTCTTCTCATCAGGGAAGTTCGAGAAACATGGCACAGTGCTGGACTTCATCCACTGTGCTGAAGGTCAAAGCATCCTCACTCCGGGGTGGGCTGCCCATCGCAACCCAGGGCCCTTATAGGCTCTTCTGTTGCCGTGGAAGAGCTGAGATGACCATAGCACTTGCCTACTGTACGCACCGAGGGGCATACCTTTGTTCTCTGATAGGGAATCACAGGATGGCATATGTTTTCTCCATGACCCCAGACTCACTCTCAGATGGCAGCTACTCTCACCTAAGAGGAAATAGTTTCCTGACCACGGACACTGCCCTAGAAGCCCTTCCCTGCACTCCAGTCCCCAAGTACTGGAATTGACAGTAGTTAGCAGTAGTGGTGACCTGAAGGCCATGGATTAACAAGTCTGCCAGTGATGGCATTTTATTTTTTGTAATCCTTTATTCTCTAGATTCTTGGTATGCACAGTATTTTTCTTTTCTTTCATTTTCACTCACGAAAGAAGGGAAAGTCACAGTCTGTGTAATGAAATTCTCTAGCCTTTCTCTGGGCTGGGTATAGTGCAAGCTAAAGTTAAAGCCTATAATAGGATAAAAATAGCCAGGACCTTTGATAAACAGACAATTTTTGTATTAGACATCTGAACTGAAAAACTCTTTTTATTCTAAGATTCTGTTTCTTTGACCACCAAAATGAAGCCCCACTTAGAATCTGATTCTACACAGGGATTATTACATAAGGATTGTTACCTTCACTCTCCAAGTTGCAGTGCGTCTGTGTTCTGTTTGGTTTCGGGTACAGTTCCACAGAGCAGGCTATCCATACGCTTTCTCATTAATCCCAAGTGGAATTGTGTAATGGTGGCATGGATTAATACACTGAAGCAATAGTGAGAAATTAAGAAAACGTACCCTTCAGTGATGGTCTGTCATTGCCTTGAAGAGTTCGTAGGCATGAGAGTGTTTTTCTGATGTGGGATAATAAGCGGCTCTGAAAGCACAACTCTCTTCTTAGAACACCTGCCTGAGGCAGCCCAGCCGGGGCAGTTCATGTTCAGTGTGGGGTAAGTACCAATCTGACGTGATGTAATAGCTCAGTAAACATCAGAAGGCACAGCAGTCATCTTGGAACCCCCTTAGGAGTTCCTTTCTCGGAACTCCTAAGAAACACTCATGTATAATAAAATACTGGAAGCAGCAAGTATATGTTTACAAACTAAAAAATGAACTGCTACGTTTCTGGTTTGCAGGGCCTATACCTATCTTGCACATAGTTGTATCCCTAGTTCCTGGTACATAATCGATGCTCAATAAATATTTCTTGCGTAAATCAAGAAATGAATGAATACACGTTCTTACTCTAGAGGTTTGTACGTAACGACTGTCCTTCAGGAGGTGCTGAAAGGGTCCTGTGTTGAAATCCCTGTACTGACCCACCTGTGGAGCACTGAAGATTACCGTCAATCATGGTGATGACGACACTTTTTTTTCTGGAGAAATAGTGACCATTCAATAAATAAGGAGCAGCAGTCTGTCTTACTTATTTGTTGTCTCCTCTTTGCCATTCTCAAAACCTGATGTTCTCGCCATTTCTATTGTAAATCAAAGGGGAGGGCATAACAGACTCATAGGCTCTTAGGCTCAAGAGAATTTGAATGATTGTCTAGGGGTCCGGTCATCTTTTTAATGGTGGGGGGAATTTTACACCCCAGCAAGCTGCACAGCTGATAGTTACCGGTATCTTGCTCCAGGGTCTGGAAGCAGCTTTCCCTCTCGAGGTGAATCATTCTCATCTTGTATGACTCAGATTGTTCAATAGCTTTTCCCCAAACTGAGTTGTAAACTCAGTTTTTTGAGTTCTACCTATTAGGACCACACAGAACACAACTTTCTCTCTTCCATGTGGCCACTCTTTCTGTATTTGCTGGCAACTTTCATGGCCCCACATGAGTCTTTCAATAATAATAATGCTAGCTGCCACTTGGAGTATGCCAGGCCCTGTGGTAAGCGTGTTATCTCATTTAACCTCCATAATCACCCTTCATGTTGGGTGCCAGCATGGTCTTTGTGTTGTAATTAAAACCTGGAGGCTTAGAGAGGTTAAGTAATTGGCCTAAATTGGCAAAGTTGGGAAAGTACAAAACCAAGACTTGAATACGTTTGTGTTGGGGTCTGATTTTAGGTCAACCTCACAATGAATTTCCCATTATATGTTTAAGAAGCTCACATCCCTTTCTGTTATTGGTAGCTAAAAGCAGCTTAACAAATATACTCCCTGCTCTGCATTTTGCAGCATCCAGCTTCTTGTTGCATTGGGAAAAAAGGTCAAAGTTTTGTTTTCTGTCTCCAGTCTCACAGCCTGGATGCTTAAAGATCACCAAACACGGTTTGATCTACTTCTGACAGGAGTGAACCGTGTCTACAAAGCAGAACGAGTAAAGCCCGCTCTGCCCTGCCACCAGCACTGTTTCAGAGAGAGCACACACCATGCTCCACTGCCCGCTCTGTCGCCAAAGCCAAAATATGTATGTTGCCCTCCAGGGGAAGGATGGTAGTTGGCAAGATGAGAAAAGGGATACATTTCCTGTTGTTTTATCCTTTCATATGAATACACTGCTTTGTGGTTTAGACAGACATTAAGACTTTTTTTCTGAGCAAATTATGGTGTTTATAAGACCACTGTTTGAGTATTTTCCAACTCTGGGTTGACTCAGTATAGAGAGATCATCCCTGCCTTTTATCAGGGGAAGCGCGATAGTCCACCTGACTACTGTTACGTAAATGAAGACAGATCACCGAGAGCCTGGGAAAGATAAGTGACCCTGGAGGTTGGGAAAGAGGAAATATGTTTAACCACAAAAGTAAAAAATCAAACACACGTACCTCCTACAGCTCCATCTTTTAAAAAAAATGTGTGATTACCAGACGTACCGGTAATTCTACTTTCCCCAGGTTTTCCCAGCCTGGTCGGAAAGGCAGCCCCAGGGTTATATTAAGAGTAATGCTATTTCTGTGGTTTTAATCTATTCAAATCCACTCCTGGTGTATGTCATGCATACTCAGATTCAGGCGCTCTCTGTTTTCACGTGATGTTAATTCGTTTCCTTACATTTTACATTGGCTGCTCCCAGTAATGTCTGATGCTGAGGCCTTGGCCGGCCACCAACCCAAATGAGATGCACTGACCATTGTTACCGGCTGTCAGTGCCTGACCTTCAGAAGACTAATGCTACCAAAATCTATCTGTCACCCCCTTCTGGGCCCTAGTCGGGCCCAAATATTTGAGCCCTTGCAAAACACACAGTTTGAACTCAAGTTTGGACACCCCCTGTCCCCACAGAGCATTATTAATAAACAAATAATAAAAAGGCCTATTGGGATTTAGCCCATTTCATTATTGCATTGGATGTAGGCTCATTTGTATGTTGATTATGATTCTCCTATTATTGTCATTTAATCAATTATCTGCTTATTATCATGATTATTTACACCAGCGGGTTAGCCTGTTCAGGAGGAGAAATTGGAAATCTAGTTGATTTCGTGAGTGAATTTTGTGGAATGTGTGGCAAAGAAAAATGTCCTGAAAATGTAGTACTGGGCTACAAAGAAAGGTTAGGATTATTCATGGGCTTTGCTTATATCGATGCTCGTCCAGTCACGCATTCCCCCCATGATTGGAAATGTGCCATATATGCATGGCCATGTCAGCACGCAGCAAGACGACACAGCGTGAAAAGGCGGATTTGGAAGATGCTGTTAGTGTGGTCTGCAACAGTGTGATAAAATCGTAGAGCTAAAAACAAATTTAAAAACAAAAAGATACAGTTACTGAACAAGATAGAATGCAAAAATAAGTTTGTAAAAGTTTGGAAATAGAAATCTGTGAGTTTAATATTCAGTGTACAGATCCATAAAAAGTCAATTAAAGGTTTAACATTTCAGTGCTGTTCTATATGTCACTGCATGTTTCCTTAAGTCTGGCTGCAGAAATAAATATTTCTTATAATAAGCCTTTACTCACCAGGTCCCTTAGGCCTGCCATGCTCACGAGTTAGTGTATGCCAGTCTAAGGGAAGGAATGATTAGGAACAGTGTAACAGTCCACATCAGAGAGGCGCCACAGAAAACATGTATCATAGCCAGTGTAATTGTTGTAATTATTTTTGGCGTGAAATGGTTATGGACTTTTTTTCTACCATGCTTTATTTTCAGGCTCCTGACACAGTAGCCTGTAATTTTATTCATTAGTTTTTACCCCTCCCAAAGGGTAGGAAAAAAAAGGAGTTAGACACTAGGGAGCTGATGTGATAAAGATGGCCAGGAGGTGAGGAAGTTTTAAATTCAGAACTCTCCGTAGGGAACAGCGCTGCATTGGGAAGGTGCATGCCAAATTACTTCAACTCTAATTTCTGATTCTGTCTCAAAACTATAAAAGGATTTGATTCTATTAGCTTTTCCCTGTCCCTGGTGGTGGGGTGGGTGGGTGGAAGATTGTTTAACGTAGTTGAATCCAGGCAATGAAAGCAGAGCGGGAAGGCTCTGTCCCCTCCTTTGGGATGTGGCTGGGCAGGCTGGGACAGTTTGGAGAGGTGGCAGGCTTGAAAACTCATTTCTGGTGGCCCCTTCTCTGCCTCTCCCTTCTGTGTGCTAAGATAGACAAGGGGGCAGGGGTGGCTGTGCGAATACCTTACTTCTTAAAATTCAAATGTTATTGGCCCATGATTTCCAAGACCCACAGGCCTGCCTCTCTCCAGGTTCTCTGCCTTCCGAGAGTGCAGGAGAAAGGAGAGGGACAGCAGTGATGTTCGAAGTCATCCCTTGATACCAGAATGCAAAACACCTGAGAGGCTTCTGAGCAGCAGTTAATGGAGTCACCTCTCAGTAAGCCAGCAGCAGTAATTATTTTAAAGAGGGGAGGAGGGTGGTGGAACTTGGAAGGAGATCAGTGTGGGAGGGTGAGGGATGGAGAGAGCCAGGTGAGGTCAGCGCACAGATTATAGAATCATAGGGTTGGAAAGATAGGGGGGAGGTGTCCTTAAGAGCTTCTGTTGCAGGTGAAAAGGCTGAGATTCACGGAGGCTATGACTTTTAAGGTTTCAGAAAAATAAGATTGAATATTTTTGGATAGATGTCAATGTAATGCTACAGGGGCAGCACTTCTCTCTCAAGTGGGGGCAACAGACAGGACTGAGTGCTGGCAGGGGAGGAGGGCGGTGTTTGTCAGTGTGTCACGTCACTGACAGTCTTTGTAAGAGTCTTGATGTACCAGGACAGTACCTCCACTCCGGGTACTATCCTGAGGCTAGGTGTAATGCAAACAAGAAGCTCTCTACCAGACTCAGAGCTTTAAATTCAGAACAGAACAAAAGGAAGCTTTCTGAGCTTCAATTCCAATTTGCCCGAGTGCTCTCCTTCCTGTAGTTGTGCCCGGTGGAGAGCAGGAAAGGTCCCCTCCCGAGCAGTCAGATAACTGCTTTTCTGCATCCCCTCCCCCGCCCCATTTCCCTGGTGCAATGGAGGGCCGGGTGGTGGTAAAGGCTCTGAGATCCATCTTTTTAAAATGCCAGTTTTCTCTCGGTCCCATGATTCTTGGTGTAATTGAAAGAGTTCCCAGAGCAAGCGAAAGCTGTGGTGGTAACTCAGTCATCCCTGAACTGCATTAGTCAGACCATTACAGTTGTCTTTCCGGGCTGAGATTAAAAACCTCCGGGGGGGGGGCCAGTTCTTCCCTTCTGTTTCATATTGGATTCAATTCAAGATTGACTCTTGAGAAATAAAAAACCTAAATAAAATGAATATGATTTACCATAAATGCTATCTCAATGACTGTATATTAAAAATAAGGGAAACTTGAAGGAAAGTCCTAGTAAAATCTGTAAGTGAAATGAAGATCGAAACAGAAAAATGAAACGACTCCTGTGGACCCCTCGTTTTAAATGGGTGTGACATTCCAGTAGAATACTGCTGAGCTTGTTAAAATGTGGCAGTGGCTTCTGGAATTTGAGCAACACCAATCATTTGACATCTGTATCCAACTGGTTTTCAAAACCTGTAGGTTCCTACATAGTAGGCTCGTATCTACTGCTTCCTATTTAAAACATAACCAATGATGGTCACCTCGTTCTGGAATTCTAGTATCTGGCACATAGAAGAATTCATAAACGTCATTTAAAATTTCATAGTAATTTTTAATATTATATTGAAGAGAGCTTACAACTGTTTGTACCAGGCATCCACTTTTAAATTTCTGTCTGAAACTCGTTTTGCCTCAACATCATATGGTAGTACAGAGTCTTTCTAAGGACACGCTACTGTTAATCACTGTAGTGGCCGTTGTTTCCTTCCTGCTTGCTTTTTGGGGTTTGTTTGCAACTCACAGGCATCAGGGCCATCTGTTGGGCTCCAAAGTGATCTAGATAGGGGTGCTGCTCCTTAATCACTCTTTACGTGTCACATTTGATTGTCTCAGCGTCCTGAGTCTTCCACAAAGACAGTTAGCCACTCCTCCTCCATTTTCCTTCAGTACTTTTTTCTCTCTTGCTTGACCCCTTTCCTCCTCGGTCCCGCTGGAGCCATTCATGAACTCTTTTGTAAATGCTTCATTATGGCCATGCTTAGCAGTGGATCTTTCTTAGTCACAGCCATTTCCCACCATTGAATTGCTAAACTCCCTCACCCCGTGGCCAGTCTGAGTCTTGACCCATTTCTTGATGAACTTGAGACCCTATTCATCTTCGAAGATCTTCAGTAGTTAGTTTCAATGCGTGCCTCTCATTCAGGCAAAGCCACATGTCAGAGTGAATATTCGTATAGTGCTGGGAACAGTGCCTGTTGTGTAGTAGATGCCGTGCAGTTGTTAAGTGCATAAGTAACTAAATTGTGCCCTGTACTTACTCAGCGTCCTGGAATGGGCTATGGTTTGCTTACCCTTCTTTTGTACCAATACTTATTAAGGCCGTAGTCAGTGGTATGTTGGAGCTGGCTCACACTGGCTTATACTTTCTTTGTAAATTTCCAGAAGTTTGGTGAGCTGGCTGTTAAACACAGCGATAATTAAAACATTAACTCATCTGAACTTAAAAGTAATTTATTTTAAAAATGTAATGCATACTGAAAACTCATCACTCCCCAATGATTATTGTACATCTTGTTATTACCTATATGTTGAGGTTACTTACATTTACTGTGCTGCCTGTGGGAGGCGCACTGCCACGGGACAGCACGTGGCTGTGGCTGCTCCCTTCAGTGGGCAGGAGGGAAGCCTTGTGCTGTCTAGTGCACTACTCTACACTACAAATTGTCTTCCAACCAATTCTCATGAAAGTCTTTTTCCTTTTAAAACATTACTGAATACAATAACTGTTACAGGGTGCAGCCATGAGGGGGGCCCCAAAAAGGGATTTGGAATGGGGTCCAGAACTCAAAGTGTCCAGGAAATATATAGTATGTACTCACCCCTTCCCCCCAACCCCAATAGGTGTGAGTTGTGGGAAGGGACAAATGGAGCAGGGCCATTGAGAGCTGTTTTGTACAGAAAAAGCTTTGCAGCTAACCTCTGGCATGGTCATTTAACTTGTCTATAACCTTTAACCGGTTGCATAGATATGTTAAATAGCTGTGGCCATGCTCTGAGCTAGGGGGATGGAAGTGAGTTCTCCCCAAGATGCAACTGGGGGCAGGTCCCCCAGGTGACAGTGCCTTCGTGAGAGCTTGGACGAGATTGGCTCCATGCCATGGGGCCACACCTGCCCAGACTCACAATGGCAGTCAGTAAAGCTGGAAGAATACAGGAATGCTGGCGAGTATAACTGATTGTAGGAGCAGTCAGAAATGGGGCTGCGGAGGAGGACTGGTGTGGGTATTTAAAACCCCGACGCAGCAGCCATCGAGAAAGCCACACGCTTCTGGCAGAGTGGGGACCCCCTCTTGGCTTTGCCAGGAAAAGAGATCCACGTGGCTTGGCCAGAGTGCAGACCCCCACAGCTCTGGTGGAGGAAAGAACCATGTGGTTTTGGCCAGAGTGCACATCCCTGCAGTTTTGGTGGAAGAGGACCACATGGCTTCAGAGTGCTCCTTTGGCCACGTGGCCTGGCAAGCAGGGGAGACTTTGCCTGGAAAATGGGTACAAAGAACTCTTGCCAGAAGATCATGAGAAGGTGCCACATGGCTTTAGATTAATTAGAGATCCTGCCTGGATGGTGATACAGCTGACGGTGCCAGTGGCCTGAAACGCAGACATTAGCTTCTTTTCCTGAGTTACAGTACCTCAAATTAGGGCAGGGGGATAAGGAAGCACTGTGTGTATGTCTGTGGGCATCCTAAAGGACTTTGATATTTTAAATGAAGACGTTAGGTCACTACTTTAAGTCTGTATAGCATTAAATGAACATTTCCTTTCCTTTTCACAAATCTCTGGTATTGGGAGACGTCTTTCCTATAGGGCGGGGACATAAGGAACCTTGGCCCCTGTTGTTCTGTAAGTTTTTGGCGTCCCTGGTGGGCCAAATATTGCCCCCCACCCTTGGACCTCTGTTCTGTAACATAGCCATACATAATATATGCATGTATAATATCCATGGCATAAATGTATAGTTTGATAACTAACCTGTAGTGAATATCCATGAAACCCCTGCCCAGGTCACAGAGTGGAATATGATCAGCACTTCTGAGCCATTTGATGCCTTTCCCAGAGAGGAAACCACTTTCCTCATTTAATTTTTATTCATCTTTATAGTTTCACCACTTCTTTTTATGTAATTTTACATCCTGCTTTATTTCTGATTTAGAATTTTATATCACTGAAATCATACAATATGTGTATGTCTGGATTTTTATCAATATTACCGTTGTGTGCTTCAGACATGCTGTCATTTTTGCTAAAAAAAAATCAATGCTTGTAACTGTTGAGACAAACAGGTATTTGGTCACTTTTAATGAACTTATCCCACTAAATGAAGGTGAAATTCAACTAGGGTAGTGAAAGGGGGACCTTCGTGAATTCCAGGTGTTTCCTGACCCCAGCTGCCCTTAGGCTCTTTCCATCTTCCCCTCTTGAAGCCAGGTCACCAGAACCACAGTCTCATTACCCATATCTTTGCTCCCCGCGGCGCTATCAGAACCCAAGTCCTACAGAAGTATAGGCCCCACTGCAATCTTCTAAGGGTAACACCTGGCTGGAGGCAGTTGGCCATAACCTTGGGAACCCAGATAGGCACTTGACATTTACTCGAATGGTGCCATATGGCTACTGGGACTGTCTCCCTCTATCCTGTGCTGGGGATCCAAGCCTGCTCTGGTTAGGGCTTAGGTAAGGATGGGAGTGGTAGGAAGATCAGCATGCTGATTAATGCCAGGTGGCTCCTTTGTGGTGACAAGCTTGAATTCCTTGGGATTAGGCAGAAGGCATCATGGGGTTAAGCCAGACTTCTGTAGTCTTTGAAGGGAATCTGTGTGCAGGAGATGGAAATTTGGGGAGCTGGTATACATAGATGCTCAGTAATCAAAAAGAAGTTCTCCCTTAGCACTAGAGCAGAGTTCTGGAGCCCTTCTGTGGTTCCAGAAGTGAACCATTAGCTTCTGAACTGAGGACAGCTTATGATGCTCCCTGGGGAAGTGCTGGGGCAGCGTCAGGGATGCTCACATATTGAGTAGCACTCAGAGGAGCTGTGGCAGTGTCCTTTACCAGTGATTAAGGAAGTAATTTGGTTCTTAACATTGCTACAACTCTACTGGTGTGTGGTGCCCAAGCACCAGCCCTGGGTATGCGTGTGTGGTGGGGAACAGAGTTCCTAGTCTCTAAGGACTCTTAATAAAATGCAGAGATCTCTCCTATTGTGGAGGGAAAAAAATCAAAACAAAGCAAATTCACTTGACTGTGTTACAATCTTTAGACCCCTCTTATTTTTCTACCATTGTTCACAGCCAAACTTCTCAAATTAAAGATCTATACCAATAGCCTTAATTTCCTTACCATTAGTATCTTTATTAATCCCTTTTAATTTGGTGACTTTCCCAGAGCCAAGAGGAGGCTGAAAGTAAGTAGAGCCCACCTTGGGACATGTGACTCCCGGATGGGAGTCCCTGGTAGTTACAGACGTGATTGCCGAAGTTGGGAGCAATGAAGACAAATGGAGAATCCATGCATGAGCTCCAACACATATCTAACAGGATTTCCAAAAATGGAGAATTGAGAAAAAGAAGGGATGGAACAAAAAGGAATCATTTTTTTCCAGACTGGTAATAATACATGAATGATTACATTGAAAGGGCATGTTGAATAATAGTTTTTAAAAAACTTTTCCCCCAATTTTATTGAGATATAGCTGCTGAATAGTAGTTTTTAACACCTTACACCAGCTATATATATCTCTGGAAAATTCCAGAACAGGGTGAATTTAAAAAAATGACTCAAATATTTTAGAGGAAAAACTTATTACCTACAAAGGTGAAGGAATTAACATTTATTTCAGACTTTTCATTAACAGCATTAGATCCAAAAAGATATGGTTCAAGAACTTCAAGTTCTAAAAGAAGAAATTTTATTCTAGAACTTTATATATGTCCAAAAAGACATTTTCAGAAAAATAAGAAGCTCCAAAATTTTGTGTCTCATTAACTTTTTCTAAAAAATTTGGCATATGATATATCAAGATAAATGAAAATGAATTTAAGAGAGAAGTGGATATGGAATCCAAGCAACCTCAAAATTAATCTAATACTATGATAAAATCATAGGATCATCAAAATTACAACATGAAGCCCAAGATTCCAGAAAGAATATCTTCAAAAAGAGAAAATGAATAATATTACAAAATTTTATCATCAAGAAGGTGTGTTGTCTTATTGGTAACACAATGATTTATTTTACCAATCACAAGAAAGAAGGTCAATTAGAAGTTCTGGAAAAAGAAAGTTTTTTATAAAAAAATCATAATTCAAATGTCGATCCAGCTGAAAGGTGACATAGTTTTAAGTAATTGATGAATTATAAGAAAAGTGTATTTGTTGGGGCTTGGTGTTTGGAACAATTTCCTCCCATACGTGATTAGTTGAAATTTTGGATTTGGTGGGATGTTTATATGTGATAATATATGAAGGCATCCAACACAAAACCTACTATATAGTAACTGCTCAAACCCGAGTTCCTTCTTCATTGTCCTTCCTCCAGCTCCTAGCACTTCTAACTATTTTTTGGCAAATTTATGTTTTAAATAAGCATGCAACACTTTGCAGGCGTATAAATGAGACTTCAATCATTTAAAAATTGTTAAATTGAATGTAATCTGGCCAGATATGTAATAAAATGATTGCATTGGTTGACTACAAAGTTCCAAAAGATAAATAATATTTAGAGAGAATATTTTTTTGGTGGCGATTGTTAATGTTCTTAATACCATAAAGGATGAATGTAGTAACTGAAAACACAATATTAGAATACAAGTACCTGTTTTCTCTGAAGAAAAAACAGTATATCATAACAGACCCAAGTAATACATTTATGATTGCTTTACTCTTTTTTTCTTTTTTTACAGCAAAGCATATATTCCCACTGCTCTGTTGCCATAGACATTTCAAGGAGATTGGTGTGTTTCAATAGGTTTCCTGTCCTTCCTTTAAAGGAGGAGAGGGTATGAAAAATCCTAAGCGGATCATTAAAATTGTAATAATATCCCAATGTGGAAGATGAAAGAAAAGAACTCTGCCTCATGCTGGATTTAGTTTTCATACTCAGTGGTGTGTTTTTTGTATGGTACTTGGATCAGATCATCCCAGAAGGGAAGAATCACATTAACATTGGTGTTTGTGGTGAGATATAATATTATTTAGTGGGACTGTAGCCTTTGAAACAGACGGAAACAAATGAAGTTGATCCTATATCAAGTCCCATTTATTGAAACCAGCTATTTTGGCCAGTGATGTGCCTGACATTTCAATGTAAACTCATCCCTCTCTCTTTTATTTAAAAATAATTTATCACCCAATTTCAGATTTCGGATGCATACCACACCACATGCAAAGTATCTGTCGGATTCTCTCGTGAGTCTTAGTGTTCATAATTTATTTGCTTCCATGTCAATATAGCCCTAATCTCACCCTGGTTGGTGTGGCTCAGTGGACGGAGCGCTGGCCTGAGAACCAAAGGGTTGCAGGTTTGATTCCCAGTCAGGGCACATGCCTGGGTTGCAGGCCAGGTCCCCAGTAGGGGGAGCACAAGACACAACTACACATTGATGTTTCACTCTATCTCTTTCTCCCTTCTCCTCTCTCTAAAAATAAAAATAACTAAAAATATATATATATATATATATATATATGGCCCTAATCTCTTCTCAGAATCTTCTAAAAATGCAAAGTCAATAGTGATAGATATCCTATCTGCTAATAGGAGGTAGCTCAGTTATTGACGTTTCTGTTACTTCAAGTCAATACTGCTGCTGCTGCCCCTCCTCCTCCCTTCTGCCTGATCTCTCCAGTTCTCCCATTTCATTACAGCCTTAGCAGACTGGGATTTCAGGAACATATAGGTGGCAAAATGAAGGCAAGCTAATATTATATTTTGGGAGCTTTGGGAAAAGGTTGATGAGGAGGAAGTTTTAGAATGATTTAGAAAGTAGAAATTTTCTTTTGCTTTTACCTACCACTGAAATTGTATGATTAGCTTTGAATGTTCATGTAGAAACAGTATTTTCACAATGACCATTACAAAAAATCACACTACTCAAAATGTTAATAGATAATGTTCTTTCTGCTAACTTTGCAATTTGGGGTGTCAACCTCAAAAAACAATAGCCAGTTATTCTGTTAGCAAAATGAGTTTATTTGAGAACAGAGAATTGCAATTTAGGACAAGTAAGCTCTGGTGAATTGTGGGCAAGTTCAAAGAGACAAAAGGGAGCTTAGCTTTCTTAGGTTTCAACAGGAAATTGGGAGAGTTGCTGTTCATTGGATGTGGAGGTTGTGGTGGTTTCTTGTTGGCTGCATTGTTGCTGGGTTAGGGAGGGCATCTTCCTTTTTTTTTAAAGCAGAACATAACATTTCTATGTAAGAAATGTCTTAATTAATTGAACAACAATAAAGTAATTTATGAAAAAAAAAAGAAATGTCTTATTAACTGTGCTCAATGTACTTTTCTTTTTTAAACAAATTAAAGACTTAAATTGCTTCAAAATTTGCAGAAAGGTACGAGCTGGAATTAAAATCCAACACTGAAACTTATATACTTAAACACTTGGCTATGGCCTTCTGACTAAACGTAATCTCCCTGTTCTCCAGGCATATATATTATTTTACACAAGGAAATAGGAGCAACGTATATAGAGCAATATTATGCAAACCTACTGAAAAGTCCTGATTCTCTTGAAGCTTTGATTCTCTATTTTTAAAAATTGTAGTCAGTTTGGACCTTTGGGGCAGCTGACTTGTCAATCTTGTTTCGTGTCTCCTTTTTGATAGGTTCTCAATTTCACTGATTTTTCAACCGTGTTTATTAATTTCCTACTACATACTCAGCCCAGTGGTAGATGTAGCTAATATAGAAAAGTTAAGCTACAAATAACTCTCTGTCTTTTAAAGAGTTTAGAGTCTGGTCAAGTAGGCCTGATAATACAGGTAAAATGAGAATGAGCAACACCAGCACGCATCCATGAGCAGAATTTTCACATAAACTCTTAGTGCTCTGTGAAGTCAAAAGACAGAAATCTGTGCTTGCTGTCTGGAGTAACCAGGGCATGCTCCATAAAGAACGAAATCTTAGAATTTCTTTGAGAGATGATTGAGAGTCGAGTGTTGAAAAGAACATTCCAGCTGGGAACAATATAAGCAATGGCGCATGAGACGTTTGTGTTCACAGAACAGGGAAGCAGCCTGGACAGTGACGCAGCCTGGTAAAAGGGTGTGTACGAAAAGGGTAGACAATAGTGAGATGAGTTGAAAGGGAAGATATTAATTCTAAGGTGAGTAGTGTATTCTTTTATCACAGGAAAAATAAGATTGAAGGCTATATTTATTGGAGATATGCACAGTAAAGCTTTCTTTCTGAAAATCTGAATTCTCGACTTTTGCTGTTGGGTCCTCAGTCAGAACAACTTTCACTGAGTGGGTTTTTAACGTCACGATCACAGCTTTCAGTAAGAAATCTCTTACAGAAACCAGTCTTAGCAAATCTGTTACCGCATCCACTGCGGCGATGTTGTCAAACTGCCGCATCCCTCGGGGACCCTTATTTTGGGGAAAAGGAACTTTTCTCCCATGGTCTTGATTCCGTGCAAAGGAGGCTGCAAAGTATAACACTCCTCACCTCTCTCTGCCCCTCACTTGCTCCTTCCGTGGGGAGGAATGAATTCACTGGATTGGTAATCTGGGAAGGGAGAACTGGGCAGAGGTAACACGGCAGCTCATTCCCTTCTCTCTTCTTCTTTCTGAGAGTGTGTCTCTCCACAGCGTGCGCTTGACTGCCCTCTGCTGCTCTGGAAGCTGAGTGGTAAAGGGGCGGGCCCTGCTCCCTGCGGGGGCCTGGCGGGGGGCTGGCTGAGGGAGTCCACCCGATTCCGGGGTTATGTGGAAGCCCACTTGTTTACCGATGGAAGTCACACTCCCAGACATCAGTAATGGTCTTATTTTAGCTCCACTGGCTTACGCCTCTACTCCTTTCCTCTAACTTCTTAACTGAGATAAACTTGGAAAAGAAAGAGGGTTGCTATTTACTGAACATGTTCAATACTCCATCATCACAAAAAAAATCAATAGTCATGTTTTGCACATTAAGAACTATGAAATGTGTGTCTCCCATTTTATTTTCTTTACCCAATTGTCAAAAACCAAATTTTAACTAAATTAAAACAATTGTATATGCATTATAGTTTACATATTTGTGTTTTATTCATTCCTGACATCGTATTTGTATTCTAATTCATATTTTCTGTAATTCTGTTTTTAAATTTATAACAAACTATTTTGTATATGTGCTTTCTATGTGCTGCCTCATATATTTCTGGGGAAATAGGCCAAGCTTGAATCATAGGATACTTCATGATGTATTGACAGCTGGAGACACAGGCTGGATATAGAAAATGAAGGAAGCAAGTGAACTAGAAGTGATTCGAAATTTTATATAAGTGACCGTACAAGTGTGGCATCCTTGTGAAACATCATCAGATACCTGATGGCCGGTGATGGCTTTCAAATAAACAGGGGACCTCTGAGTGAAATACCCCCAAACCGGACATCAGAGGGGAGCTCCGGCAAATGAAATAAAGAACAAATTGCTAAAGAATGGATGAGGAGGGTGAGAGAGAGAGGGAGAGGGAGAGGGGGGAGGGGGGAGAGAGCGATTCTTTGCTTTGGAGGAGTTTTAATAGTTGCTGTAGAGAAAGGAGGCAGGATCAGAGAATGAAATGAAAAAGAATCAGACAAATGAGGAGAAAGATATTTCTGAAACCATTGGGAGGAGCAGGTAGTGAACATGCAATGCTAAAGAAAATTTTTGTTTTGTCAACTGCAAAAGAAAGTTTTAGGAGCATGATAATTATGAGCCCTTTACTAGGCAACAGTTTCTTGAAGCATTTATTTTATCTTTTATTAATCTGTTTACCCATTTCAGGAATATTTATACAGTGCCCAGTATAAAACATTATAACTTGTGCTTAGTATGTGATAAACACTGAATAAAGGATTCAATGGAGGAATCTAGGTAGCGGGTGTGTTATGTGGGGTAGTTTATCCCACAAAGCTCTCTCTTCTACTGGAAGGCTGACTGTGCGTGTACAGAATGTGGGGGTGTGTGTGTCAGCTGGAGTGTGTGAGCAGGAAGTCTGTAGTCAAGCTGGCCTCTCTCCTGGCTGATTAAACAAGAAGCAGCTAATTCTGTGGCATCACATCCTGGCTAGGAGCCCTGTCCTTTCCAGGCATATTGTCCAATTTGTTTAGAGAGTGACTCTTTGATTTTAGTCTAGGGGAAAACGCTCCTGATGCCAGTCACTTTGCCACGTGGGAGTGAAGGCGAGTGTTTGGGGGTGGGGCTGGTTGGTGCAGCTGCTCTTAGACAGTCTTTTGATTGATCAACTGATTCCTGCCTCCTTCCCTCTCTCATTCCCAGTTTGGAGCTTTTCTGGAGCTGGCTGGGAAGAAGGGCTTCTGCTTCCACTGCAGCCTTCTCCGGTGCACGTTCTTGACCGCAGTCTACCCCCCAGTACTCCCTCCTCCCAGCTGCATAATTCTACCAATGTTATATTTCCTAGACATCTTTCAAGTCCTTGAAACAAAATTCATGATTTCTAAGGACCAAACAGAACATCCAATCAACAAAAGGAAACTGTGAAATCAAAGTGAATTGATACGGTTCCAGGCAAGGACAAGAAATTTGGTATTTTTATTTTCCAACACAGCTGTTGTGTTGTTAATGTCAAGTTGTTTCAGTTATTCCAAATATTTATCAAGCCATAGTTGTGCCTCATGCACTCTGTTAGATTTAGGGTGTATCGATGAACAAAATAGATGCCTGCCCTCAGGCATTATAGACTAGTGGGAGAGAAAGACATTAAACACACAGACGTATACATAAAATTGGGTTAAGTCTTTTAAAGGAAAATATAGGTCACTATGAGGAAGAATAAAATAGGAGATGAGGGAAAAATCCTTCCTGGAAGTGACATTTAAGCAGAAGCCTAAGATATTAACTAGGCAGAAGAGTGGGGGGAGGTGACAAATAGCAGGTCAGATGCCCAGTGTGGCAGGAGTGGACCCAGAGCAGAGAAGAGTGCCCCAAGATAAGGCTGGAAAGAATGATAGGGAGCACGTTAAAATCCTGCAAGTCATGGGTTGTAGCCTAAGAGCTGTTAAGTGTTTTTAATGTTGTATTGATTTCTCTGGTTTGTACCTTTGACGTTTTGCTCTTCTCGGCTGTGCGGAGAACACATCAGTAAGGTAGTACTATTGCAGTGGAAGAGGTGAGAGATGATGGTGGCATGGTCAGGAAATGGGAATGGACATTTAAAGAGGTAGATGAATTTGAGACACATGTGTGTTGAATTGATGAGACTTAGTGGGGGTTGGGTGGGTTTAATAGAGGAGTAATCATGGATGATTTTGGCAACTGTGAGACTGAAGTGCCATTTATTGAGATGAAGGCTATAGAAGAAAGATGACTTTTGGGAGAAAAATTGAGTTCGGCTTCTAATTTTTACTTGGGAGGGAAGACATATGCAAGAGGAAATGTCAAGAAGGCAGTTAGTTGGATGTGCGGATCTGGATCTCAGAAGAGATGGGGCTAGAGACATGAATTTGGAAATCGTCATCATAGAGATATTATTTATGCCATGGGCGTGGAAGATATCAAGGAGAGAGAAGAGGAAAAGAGGAAACCCAAGCCCAAGCCCTGAAGAAACTCAACATTCAGAAGTTGGACAGTGCGGGAGAAGCTGCTCTGAGAATTTAAACTGAGCAAGAGAGGTAGAAGGAGTATCAGGTGAGTTGATGTCAGGTTTCCAAGAGAAGAAAATGTTTCAAGAAGAAATAAGTGGTAAACCCCTTAAAATAATCTTAAAAGGTCTTCTAAGGTCAACGATACACATTGCTTTTTTTTCTATAAAGTTTTCAGACAGAGGTGAAGCCACGTTTTAACTTCGGTTAGAGAGATTCTGGGGCTGGCGTGGAGCCAGCAGGTTTCATTGTGCGCATGACTGGTTGGTGGGAGAGCCAGCATAGAAAACGTGTCTCCAGGATCCAGCTGATCTAGGTGCCTGCCTTTCACCCCCATCTTTGCATCGTAGTCCCAACAACTGTCATTCTAACATATTACTTGAAAAATTGTGAAGGCTATTCCAACTGGGGAATTTCTCAAAGAGTGTAATTTCTCCTTCTGTTCCTGTTCTACTATGATGCTTTGGACCAGGTTGAGAAGTGGTTTTTGGGGAAAAAAAGTTCACTTGTAACTCAAGTTTTCTGACTGATTGTTTATATTATGTGACTCACTCTGATGAGTACTTGGGGTTTGACCACAAAAACGTAAACAGTAGTTGAGAACTGAGTGTCGCCTTCTGCTGAGCCCCTCTTCCCCCTGTCAGTTTACCATACTTATCAAGATAAGATTATGAAGTACTGTGACTGTTTTTTTTTTTTTTGCATGTGGTTTTCCAGATCAGTATTATGCTAAAAGATTATAGTTATATGTGCTTCGTAGTTCTGCAAATGTGAGAGAAAATATTAGATTGAATCATATGAAATTCTCATTTGTTTGGTTAAAAAAAAAGGGCCAAACAGGGGCAATTTCATATGCTTCAAACTAATACTTGCTATCTGACTCACAGTTTATTTCAGAAACACCTTTTTGTTGTTACAGTAACAACACAGCAGTGTCTCTTGCAGTTACTGGGAACTGTGGTAAGTTAATTTGCACTAAATTTAATTTTACTTTGTAGTCCTGAACATAATATTAAAATTTTTTATCTCTGTATATGCTTTCTTTCTTAAATGGTTTCAGACAGCTCTAAGGAAGGAACTTAACCTGGAATATAGTGAAAAGTTTTAAAGATTTACTTGTTCTTTTCTAGTCTTTTCCTTATCCCAGGATGTCAATAGGCAGGATTTCAAAGAAGCTAACCCTGTGCCTTGGAGCTATTTCCTGGTATGTTCTTGAGAAATAAAGTAAGCAGTTCACAAACATTTCCTTGGCTGTCTTGAAGGGCAGTAGCTATTCTAGCTGTCCTTTTACTACTCTTCTCAAGCCATTTATGTATCTATTTATGAGGAATTTCAGAAGAGAGCAAATTTCCAGTGCCCAATGGTGGTCTACTATAACATGTCTTTCATTCTAGGCCAGAATCAGCTCTCAGGTAGTTGAATTTATCTTTAAACTTAATTGAAGCTGGAGTTGCTTTTTTGACTGTTAGGTTAGTAATTTTTAACAATTGTGAATATATTTAATATTTATTAAATTTAGATATTGATTTTACATATATGTGTGTGTATTTATGTATGTATGCACAAAAATAATTTAGAGATTTGTTATTGCTGTAAATAAGTGGTATTCTAATTCACAAAGTTTGAGTTATTTCTACTTGTGTGAACATGTTTTAAATTTGAAAACCTAGTATTGAGAAATAAATTGAAATTGAAGTTAGCAAGGACCTAGTAGTTCCTTGCTCTTAATATAGGCAAGACATTAGAAAAAAAACATGTGTCTAGTCTACAATCTATGGACCCTCAAATGATATGCACAGATGCACAGCATTTTCTTGAGGTTGGGGCTAACTGGAACTCACTGAGGAACCCCAGGAAGCTGCATAGAACATGCATCTCAGTTAATCCTCCTCAGGGGAAAGAGCTGTGTCATTTATAGTTCCCTGCAGTCACTGGTTGAATGCTGCTCTTGGAGGGGGTGGTGGTGGCGGTGAATTCTTGGACACCTCTGACCTGCTGTCTCTTCAGACAGAGAAACAGACTGTGGCCACCAGAGAGAGCCGTGGGACAGTGGGAAGTCAGGTGCTACACAGGTGTAGGAGAGGGTGTGTGGGAGGGCCCTGGCAACAGGCGCTACAGTCCACCCCTCTCCTCAGACCCACTATGCGGCACTCCCCTGAGTTCATTCCATCCTCTCATTGACTCTTCGAAGTGGTGGGCAACCATACATTTTTTAAAAATAAATTTTATTTATTGACGAGAGAGAGAGATCAATTTGGCATCAATTTGTTGTTCCACTTATTTACACATTCATTGGTGATTCTTACATGTGCTGTGACTGGGGACCAAACCTGCAACCTTGGTGTATTAGGATGAAGCTCTAACCAACTGAACTACCTGTCCTGGGTTTCTAATTCTAAAAAAGTAAAAAAAATCAGCAGGTACCCTATTGAGTTCCAAATAAAAAAACCTTGTCCATATTATGAGAAGAAATTCTAGCTCCTTACGAGAATCAGTTACTCTTGTTGGTAAAAGAACTCTTTTGCCTGTTGGTCTCTTAGCATTAACAATAAAAATACTGGGAGGCAGGCATAGCTTTAGGTTTATGGTCTCTTACTTTGTCCTTTACTATATTTCCAGTCACCCAGGAGCCAGGACTTCCAGTTCAGCTGATGAGGACCTGCTGGAGTCCAATCCTAAAGATATTGTTTTCTTCATGTGATGGACAATGACGTTATGCACCTGAATTTACAATTTGGAGACTTAGACAATACCCAGTTTTGGATAAGTAGTGTGGGTTGCATATGCACTCGATATACCATGGTTAGGAATCCAGTTTCTCTGAGCACCCACAAGCATGCTGGAAGCTACCTTTTGAAGAGTGAGTAGTTATCTGCTGGGAAGTTCTTTTGTCTTGTTTCAGGATCCAAGTGGTCAGCACTGTGAATCTATATAGGGATCGCCAGAGACCCACCACGGGCAGAGATGCCCACGGCATCTTCCTAGTAATATGTCCCAAGTGGCAGGCGTGCTAGTACCACAGCATGAACCTGGTGCAGAGCCTTCTCTCGCCCTGAGCTTCACTTGACAACCGCAGCCTTCCAAGTCCTATGATAAATGGATTGGTGCAGTATTCCCGAGTATGGTGTATATTGTTTCCAAAAGCCAAATGAGCGTATCAAGTGCTGTGCCATTTCTTAGTGAGAGAAGGGAAAGTACTGCTAACTTATCTTTTACCTTGGAGAGCATGCCTGGCATACTTCAGACTTTTGGATCTCTAAAAGTACTTCCAATATTCAGGCCACTGAATCTGCCTCCTGCTGCACCTGTTCTGTCAGGGCATTCAGAGCACTTCCTGCTCCCCCAGGTGTGATTAACACAATGTCAACAATATAGTGGATTAGCAGGATGTTCTGGAAAATGCCCAGGTGATCAAAGTCCTTTTGGACTGTATTGTTACAGGAAACAAGAGAATTAACATGGTTGGGGGGCAAGACCATGAACATGTGCTGTTGTCCAATTCAAGTAGATGCAAACTACTTCTGAAATCCTTTCCTGTAGCAAATTAAACAGAACTCTTTCTCCGAATCTATGGCTGTATTCCAGAGGCTGAGTTAATTTCTTCTAGTCAAGATACCTCATTCAGCACTGCTGCAGTGACTAAGGCTATCATTTAGTTGAGTTTACTGTGGTACACTATCATTTTCTATGACCTGAGTGGGTTTTGTAGGAACTAGACTGGTAAATTAAAGGGGGATTTGTTGGGGGTCACAATCATGAGTCCTTTAAGCCTTTGAGGGTGACACTCATCTGCCATTCCTTCCAGGATGCAGTGTTCCTTTGATTTATCATCTTGGATGGGGGAAGGGGCAGATTTAGAGACTTACATGTTGCCTGTCTTGCCACTATGGTCCTCATTACATAGAAAGAACCAAGGTAAGTGTTAGGGCAGCTGCCAAATGTATCTACCATATTGATGCACTCAGGAACTAGGAAAATGACCACAAGAGGGTTCATGTCTTGTGAGGAGGACTTGGTTCAGACCTTCGTTTCATGCCCTGCCTCTGCAGACTTCCCTTCTAATGGGGGCACTATAATGATGTTTTAAGTTTCCTAATATCCTAACAGTGTCAACTCAGACCCTGCATCCAGCTGTCCTCAAACGGTCTGTCATTTACTCATAGTCTGGATTTATTAATAGTCTGGAATTAGAATTTATTCACTGTAATAAATAGCCGTAAGTCCCTTTAGAGAAAGATTGGGGAATTTGCTACTGTTTATACTTGCTACGGTGTCATAGCATCCTTCCACAGACCCTTCTTCAATCAGTGGGCTTTGGATCTGAGAGTTAACTCAGATCCAAAAACTCCCTTACTTCAAGGAACACTGTAATCCATTTGCTGTTGCCACAGATCTTTGTGGGCTGGGGTCCCTGGAATCATTTTAACCTTGTTACTGTTATGGCTATGAAACTGGAAAAGCCGGTATTCATGCTGCCTGTCATCTACCAGACCCAATAAGCAGAGACAGGGATTGAATTTTGTGGGCACTTTATTCAGATGGCCGGCGATCTGAGAAGATGGCGGGTTTATACCCTAACAGACTGTCTTATATTTCCTCTAAACAGCCTTTTTATAAGGGGGCAAGAGTGTAAGGGAGGGTTTTGGAATGCAAGGGGAAAAACCTGTAGGTAAGGGGTTTGGAATTCAGGAAAGAGGTTAATCAGATAAAAGCTGCATTCTGGCAATTTCCCTAACATCCTTTCAACTGCTGGCCGGTCATTTTCTTTATGCGGGTCCTGTGTCCTGTGTCCTGGGCAATTTTCTTTATCTGTGTCCTGGGCGGCAGACCGTCTCTCCCTGGAATATAGTGACTCTGATACCATCTTGGTTGCTTATGGTCTGTTCTGGAGCACAAAGGTCAGTTGCTGTGGTCTCCTGGAGTCAGGGTGAGCTGTACCTGCAGTTCCTGAAACAATAGCTTCTCACATGCATTAACTACTAGGCTTCTTAACTATTCCTTGAAACTAAACTTTTCCAACTCTTGAGTTCCCCCATCAGCTATTATGTCTACCTTGCCTTGGAGAGTTAAGTGTTACTACCTGGCCTCTGTAATTCCAGAATCCAATTATCTCCATTGATACTAGGGAGCCTAGTCATGTGGCATAATCCCTATCATAAATCTTGGTTCATAGAGAACAGCCAGCACTGACATTTTAAATAATGCTTATACTCCTCAGTAGCACATCCTTGTTTCCTTAGTGAAGGCAGTATTCTATGGCCTCCTGGGGAGCATAAATGGACTGGTGGGTCCTCTGATGTTATATATAATGCACACATTCTAGCTCATCCACTTTTGTGAACCTTGGACTCCTTCCTCAATATTCTGCCAAGGAAGTCTGGCATTCTATCATCATCATTTCTCCCCCCTGGCTTTAAGCAGCTATTCCAGCGAGGCATTAGAACCATTTACAGATGTCTTTTCCAGATATTCAATCCTGGGTCCCAGGAGAGTACCCCCATAAAAATTTCCTTTACCCAATACTATATTTCACCTTCTTCGGTTCCGTACCATCAAGATTCATTCCCCGCATGTTCTCTTATTCCTGCCAATACACAGTAGCTGGATCCTGCATTTCTTTTCATGGATAATCCCTTTCCTCCAACAGCGGGGACCCACATCTGATCAGGCCAAAACCTGACCCCAGCTATTTGCCTGGAGCCATCAGAGGGGGTGGGGGCCAGTCTTGAGGAGGAAAGCATTATGTTGTGAGACGTCTGCCATAGGTGAATATGTGTATGATCTGTAGACAAGAAAAGGCTGCTCTGTTAGCAGGGGGGTAGGACAGTTTCTGACATCCCAGAAGGGTTAGGGGAACCTGGAGTTCAAGTCTCTCTAGTGCATCTAAGCAGATGCACTTGTCCCAGTTCTCTGAATCCAGCTCCTATATCTAGAGCCTTCTCTAGGCTTGCTGGGATTCTGAGTTAAGTCTTTCTTGGTAATGGATAAGCTCACATTCAGGTTCTGGGCTTGATAGTCAGGAGTTGATCTTTCAGCTGAGAGATTTAAGTCTAAAGTCGATCACAGAGGCCACCCTTGTGTTTTCACAGTGAGCTCTGATTGGCTGACTTGAGACACTCAATATTTTTCCTTTAGTGCATCAATGAAATTTAACAATAACCATCTAAGCAACAAGCCTCACCATTCTTTTCTTTAAAAAAATTATAACAGAATTTATTGTAGGGTAATTTACTTACAGGAAGATGTGGTTGGAGCAGACAGACAACCTGGCACTCTGTGTAGAATGTTCTTTGCTGCCAGACAGTTGTTACAGTAAATCTTTTATAGCACAGCTGAGCTACTGATGACTGACAAGACAAAGGGACAAAGAATGCTGTCTGAGCCAGGAACCATACCTCGTGGTGGTCTTGTGATGGATAACAGCTTTGAATTGACACCAATACCTAGTCTGATTTTTATCTTGATTGCTGTGCTCTTCTGGTCATTTATGGCTAGGAAGCTTTATGGTTACGTTATGTCCTCTTATAGGACACAGCTAATCACTAACTCTGAGGCTCTGGTGCTGGCTGAGACCAAGTAGGTCAGAGCTCTCATCATGGAAAACCAAAAACAAGGACACAAAGATGGAGTCAGTTTTGTTCACGTCAATGTCTATACAGGCATTATTCTGCCTCCCACACACTGATTATGTGATTACTTTCTTAGGAATGGGCATTTAGGTTGTTTCCAATATTTTGCAGTTACAAACAATGCAGCCAAGCTGGTGCATATGTATTTTCCTATTGGTGGAGCTCTGTCTCCAGGGTAGACTGTTAGAAGTGGGATTGCTCAAACCTCACAGTCCTTTCAATATCTCTCAGATTTGATGGCTGTTGCATAAACTAGTGCATCCTCTTCTACTTCCTGTCATCCTGGTTCACCAGAGTTGAGAGTCTCCACAATCAGGATGCCACAGCTAACCCCACAGTTTCCCACTCTCCAATTCCAGAATCAATGATAAGGATCTGCTTCTAGAACTGTTTCTGTTAACAACTGTCTGCGTGTGGGTTTGCACAGACGTATATCCCGAGATGGTTAGGTACGATCTTCGGGGGTAATCTTGTGAAGTCCCAGTGGTGGTCAAATGATCAAGCCAGTCAGCTTTGTGGGTAACGTGTTGAATATGGATGAGATAACATAGGAGTTCAGACACAGGAGCATGTGTGTCAGAGTTGTCTTACTGGAGGGGTGAAAGAGCTGGACTATTCATATAACTATTACAGTAGTCATATAAATGGATAGGGATGGAGGGAGATAACTAATGGGCACTTCCAGCCCGTCCTAGGTACAGGCAGAGTGGACGCTGGATGGCAGAGAAAGCCCCAACACAGCTGGAAGCCAAGTGATGGACCCTCCCGGGTAACACCTGAGGAGATGTGGCGGGGCTGGGAGGGGGCACTGGCAGTGTGCTCTGGGACCCAGTAGCTCAGGGGAGGACCCTGGGCGCCTAGTGGGTTTGCGAGTCACGAGCATATGCTGCGGGTGTCTGAACTCAAGTTTGAGGCCCTTCAGCTGGGACATGGCTAGATGTATCACACATGCATATTGCATGTGCAGTTTTGTACGCTTTTCCTTCCCACTTAACATTATATAATGAGTGCTAATGAGTGCGGTCATATTATATGAAATGTTGTTAAACACACGTTTTTAAGGTAGCATCAGGATTTTATTTTCCAAGTGAGAATACAAATTATACTTTCTTATGACAATTTTTGGAAATTAAAAAGCGTTACAAAATGTTGACAAACATTTTAATGCCTGCACATACAGTTTTGAACCTGTAAGCTTACACTGCCTTCCATGTTTTTAAAAAGGCAAAATGCACACTGAAGTCCAGATTGAATCGCATGCACTTCACAGAAGGAGTGTTCGCTTTCCCAGCCTGCTGCTGCTCCCTGCTTGTTCCCTTGCTGCAGGAGAAGCGCCATCTGTGTAAGTGCTCCTGATAGACAAATTGCTTCCTACCCCGGGCCTCCAGCGCTTGTAAGGAGTAGTGCTTCAGAAGTAATTGCTTCGGGGGATCTCAACGTACTCAGACGTAATGAGTTCTCTGGCATCTTCTGAAGTAGTCACAGGATACGCCACTAAGGCACCAAAAGATGGGTTTAAAACGTAGGAAGTGAAAATGTACAACTAGGGCAGGACCGAGAAATGCAAAAGGAGTGTTGTGACACTGAACACAATGTACCAGGCTGTAAACTCCCTGCGTGTGCACGCCAAGGAGTTTCTATTTTCTAGTGCGGAGAAGTGGGGTGGGTAGGATTGCCAACTATCTATGGACAAGGTGAGGGAGGACTGCAGGGTAAACGGTGCACGGCCTATGTGACACGGCAGACCTTCAGAAAGTTAATTTCCCCCGAAGAGGCCAGCGAAGAGGGCAGCTCATGTCGCCCACGAGGCAGCCTTGTGCGTGCATAAGCTGCACAGCGGAGGAGGTGGACTTGGAGGGTCTGAAAAGCGTAAATCACTTTTCCTTGTTTTAGACATGCCTGTTGTACAGGCTCCGTGTCTCTTCCCTCTCCCTGGGCCCTGCTGGACGTTTCAAGCAGGTTTTATAGTTTTCAAGTTATTTTTAGGTAAATCAATAATTCCCTTATTTTAACACTAAAAGCCCAGTTTGGCCTAATAATCACATAATTCCCATGTAGTCGATTGTTGTATAGAAATACGAAATAAGTCCAATTCATTTCAAATTCACTTACCGAGCGTAAGCCTGCATCAACCTTGTCAGCCTGCAGTGGCAGAGATGGCTGTGGTCAGCTTGGTGCTGTTGTGGATGTATTTCTTTCCTCCTCTAAAGCAGCTGCCTCTGACTTCCCCAAGGCTGGCCCAGCCAGGTAGCGCGTTAGGAGGACAGGGGCTGCTGTATGCGGCTCGTGCAGTTGCAGTCTGGAGATGGGTCCCTCTGGATTTTGTGCGTGCGCAGCTGCTGTTCTTTCTGTCCTCCAGCCGTGGCTCTTCCCTGTGGCTCCCAGGATGTGGGCTTGAAGGTGGAAGGAACACATCCCTTGGACTCCAGGGCTCTTGGTGTGTTGCTCTACATAGACCCTTTCTACCTATTGAGCCCTTTGCCCTTTCAAGTCACCTAGCATCAGTTTTCTTTACAAATGTCACAGGTCTGTTCCCGGTAGTAGAGCCCACATCTAGTCTCCAGAAAAACCCACCTTTTTCCTGCAGTTCACTCCCAGAACAGCACCCTCTCTACAAACTGCCGTCTTTCTTCTTTAGTTTTACCTGGTGAAGATACGTTTTTCTTTCTTTTTTATTTTTTTAGATCCTCACTCGAGGATATGTTTTATTGAATTTAGAGGGAGAGGAAGTGGGAGAGAGAGAGACGTTGATAGATTGCCTCTTGTATGCACTGTGACCAGGAACCGAACCTTTTGGTGTATGGGATGATACTGCAATGAACTGAGCCACCTACCTGTCCAGGGCAAGTTTTTACTGTTCAAAGTTGAGGGGACACATGCCAAGCTTTCTGGTGTCCCCATGAAGTTCCTCTCACTGGGCTTCAGGTAATGGAAGTGCATCTTCATCCTCATTCCTGAGGAGAGGAGAGGAGAGGAGAGGAGAGGAGAGGAGAGGAGAGGAGAGGAGAGATGCCATGGTAGCCCAACAATTCTCTCTAAAGGAAGTATTTTCTCTCATGTCTTCCCTCTTTAAGCCCTTGAGGTGTGAGGTAGATTAATGCTAACAGAACTGGTTTTATACTTTCTTAGCATGCTGGGCATTTATTGGTGCTCTAGAATCTTACTTGAGAATTTGTACAGTACTTGGCACTTCTCTTGTCTCTGAGAACTCAGCTGCGACTGAGGTGTGTCTAATTTTACCACCTCACTTTCTGTGCTTGGAGTCATTTGGGCATAGCTTTGCCTGTGGGCTCTCCTGCTTGTAACTGAGCAACCTTGGACAAAGAATGTTTCAGCTTTGGTGCCTTCTTCTGTAAAAAGGAGAAACTAATGCTTCTCAGACATGGGTTTGCTGTGAAGAATTCATTGTGCATGGCCTCAGTATGTGGGGTTTCATAATATGATGAAAATGATGATGATTACGGGCAGGGTCTCAGGCTCCTGAGTATCATTCCACCCCCATCTATTAGCGAGTGAAAGCGGTCACTGTTGATTAGATTTCCTGCCTACAATGACTCATCCAGAGTGGTGGAAGTGCCTGGGTATTGGCAGGGTGGCTCTCCTAAACATCTTCATCCTGCAATAGAATCTTGTGAAGAGACGAAAAGAAGTAGAAGATGCTCATATTCTAATATTCTTTTCTCCAGTTGTTCCTGTCATGTGACTACTGGAACTGACGTGTTGGAGGAGTCAGCTCTACTGTCTCCTCTGCATGGTCACCCATTCTCTTACTAGCCTTTCTTACCAGCTGAGAAGGGGGTTCAAGGAAAGCCTGGCTTTGTGACAGGGTGCCAGGCCATCTCTGCTTGCTGGGAAATTTGATGTGGCAGCTATAGCTTACTGTCCTTGCAGTTACTCTGTACATGATAGAAAAAAGAACTTTGTAAGTAAGTGCATAGCAAAAATTTGAGACTGCATTGCAGTGCTTCCAACACTGTTATAGGCACTGATTTAGTACTGGCTCACAGAAATGATGGCTACCTTGTGTACAGAATTACCATGTCCCCAGAGCATCCTTTGGCATTCTACCCGGGCGGCTAACCAAGTCCTCCATGCTTCGTTTATGGGATCTGACACTATCACAGACTCCAGCAGGATAGCTGCAGGCTCTAGTAAACTCCTAAATTAAAAGTCAAGCCAGTCAAGAATATTTTGATGTCCAGGGATTTGTATGTAGCTCTCATTAGGATTAATGCCTAAGTAACTTCTGACTTACTGAAATAAATGCAGATCCTTCCATCTTGGCTCTATGATTTGCCACAAGAATTTTTTAAAAGCTGAGATGAGATTTTCATGTAGGTAAAGTCATTCTAAGAATGCCTCAGTTTTGTGTAGGAAGCATATTATGTATATAAGACACTAGTCTGTGAAAAGCATAAAAATGCTATGCTGAAAATAAACAATTCTCTATGGTTTTGTGCTTTATATTCCACATTCTAACAGACTCCACCTAATATACAGCCATTAAAGAAAAGGGAGAGGGTAAGTCCATAAATTAAACAGTCATGAGTAAAATTGAAGAGAGGGTTTTTTTCAGCTTCTTAGTTCATAGAGCTAGGTGGTTCATAGGTCAGGTGGTTGATCAGAAACCATCAAACATTTAATTGCCATGGTACTCTGTTAACATGCCAAACTGTTGGCACAATTTTTAAAAAACAATATACCTTTCAGAGAAATGCAACCAACTAAAATTTTTATTGGTCCCTTTTTTTCACTTACGTCCATGACATGCAATTTAGAGCAGAGTATTGTCCCAGTTACTCAGCGGTGATGTGTAATCAATGTGCTCGGCAGCCACTTGGTCAGGTGTGAGAAAATTACATTGAAAGTCTTTGATCTTACGATGTTTGGTCAGCTAGCAACCCACAGAAATGATGAAAAGGAGAAAACAACAAAAACAAAAATAGAAGCAGACCTTCTGAAGTTTTTTGTTTTTTATTGGTACTTTCTGTGTGCCAAATTTTTTGCTGATTGATTGCACTTAGAAATGGTAGATTGTTTAGAAAAATGTGACTTACAAGAAGTTCTATTATTTTAGTTTTGATTCATAAAAGAAATGAGGCATTTTTCCATCTTCTTTTCTCTGAAAATGGGATTCAAAAATTCCAGGTGTTTGTAACAAAAAAAATCACAAAACAGACACTTTAATGAGACATAGGCACAGTGCTAATGAAGACTCCCAAAATGAAATTTGACATTAAGCCAGAAAACTTAAAAACTGGGAGGAATCTTCGAGAACATCTATGTAAAATTTCTTACCTTTGTCTGCATTCTCTCCAGGAGAAAACTGAGACCTTAGATGTGCAGGCCGTCCCTGTTCACAGCTCAAGGTGACAGACCACTGTCTGATGCTTAGGGTTTTCTGATTCATTTGATCTAGTGGTGGAATTTCAGGGCTGTGACATGACAAGCCAGTCTGGAACTATTTTGGAGGGTAAGATAGGAAGAAAACAGGCACACTCTTTCTGAAGTACTTGTGCAGCACTAAATAAGCCAGCCACGGAAACCTTCTAAGAGAAGACCAATTGTGGGAGTGGGGGGAGGCGGGAAAGAGCTGATCCTACTAGATGTTAAAATATAGTGTAAAGTTTTACTAATTAAAACACATGGTGCTGGTTTACATAATGAACCAGACATATAAACCAATGGAACATACTGGACCCAGATACATATACTAGTTTAGTATATGACATGGCATTTCATGGAAATAAGGAAAAAGTAACCTATTTAATAAGTGATGTTGGGACAGCCATCTGAAAAATGATAAAGAATTGAATGTTTAAAGAGACACCTTAAACATTCTACAAAAAAATAGTGAATACCTCTAGAATCTTGGCGTGGAGAAAGCCTTTGTAAGTATGACACAAATCTGGAGACCATAAAAGAAAAGATTGAAAAATCAAAATAAATAAAAATGAATAGTTTTTTTTTATGGACAGACCCCTTGGAGGGCCAAAAGACAAAAGAGAAATTGGTGAAAATATTATCACATTTAAAGAGTAATCTGCCTACTATATTAAAACTCTTAGATAGTATAAAAAACTCAGCTCGGTAGAAAAATAGTCAAAAGACATGAACAGAAATAATATAGCTAAGGAAATAAAAGTGATCTAAATATATTAAAAAGATACTCCATGTCACTAAAATTAATTAAAATATAAATTATACATTTACTGAAACATATTTTTAAAATAATTTATTTAATTGGCAAAAATTCTAAAGTTCAATGGCACACTTGTATTAGTCAGGCTTAGGGAAAACAGGCACTTTTCAAGCAAATACTTCATCTGATAGTGGGGGATTAGGGACAATTTAGGAAGGTTTCTCAAAATTGGAAATGCATATATATTGTGCTTTTTTGAGTAATTCTACTTGTGTGTTCTATATACAGCCTGACTCAAAATTCACAATGAATATATATGCTTGTCATTATATGTAACTATATCTATCTATTTATATATTTACAAAGTTTTAAAAGAATATTCCTTCGTGGACAATAGTAAAAGTGTTGAAATAAGTTGAATATTCAGCAAGAGGACCGATTAAATAAACTGCGGCATTAAAGAGAACATAATACAGCTGTGACAAAAGTATGAAAAACTCTTTGTGTACTGAAATGGAACAACCTTTAAGAAATATTGTTAAGAAAAAAGGCAGAGTGCAGAACATCATGTGTAGTAAATTTCTTTTTGTAAATCAGTGGGAAGTGGAGAATATATATCTGTGTTTATTTGCTTAAGAATAACAACAACTTTAGAATAACTCACAAGGAAGTAATTATAATGGTTAATGTGACAGGTGGTAGTGGATTAGGAACTGGGAGGATGGGAGAAGAGGAAGAAATCTTTTCATTGTGTGCTTTTGTAAAGACACAAGGAACAGAGAAATGCATTACTGATTCAAATAGTCACATGTCAAAAAGAGAGACCTCTGTGTCAGTTAGTGATCCAATGGAGAAGCCGAACTGTAGCCTATATATAAAGTATTTTAATGCGGGAGATTTCTTTATGCGACTGTGGGAGCTGGTTAGGCAAGTCCGAAATCTGCACATCAGGCTGCCAGGCTGGAAACTCTCTGGCAGGAGCTGATGCTACAGAATTTCTTTTCTCAGGGAGAACTTGGCTACTCATAATCTTTCAATTTACTGGACCAGCCAACCCAGATTATGGAGGATAATCTCCTTTATTTAAAGTCAGCAGATTGTAGATGTTAACCTATCTACGAAATACCTTCACAGCAATACCGAGATCAGTGTTCAATTGAATCACTGAGGACTAGAGCCTAGCCCGGTTGACACACACAGATGACCACCACGCTCTTCCCCCGAAATCCAGTTTGGGATTAAAGACACGATAAAGTTTGAATATATATAATACACAATATATAGAATATAGAATATAATATATAGAATATTCTATATTATATAGTATATAGATATATAATATATTAGATATAGATATAGAATATATTACAGATATATTCTATAATATATTATATATAATATAATATATATATAATTGAATATATGTAATATATAATATATATAATATATTATATATATATATATATAGAGAGAGAGAGAGAGAGAAAGAGAGAGAGAACATGACAGAAAAACAGATGGCTTTTTCTGGAGCACTCTGGAGTCAAATATCTTTGACTAAACCTAAGATGCTATTGATTGTAAGACACATCATTACTTTGTCTACCACTAGTGAAAAAAACCTGCCATCAGTTAGATTGACATGCCATTGGTAGAATGCATGAATCATCCTTGTTTCAGCAATGTTAAAATAATAAAATGGTATATATTAGAGTTGGTGGAAATACTCTATTCCATGCCCTTGTTAGACTGTGTGCAGCTAGAACAATGTGTCAGACCAGTATGTTTCTATTTTGATTTAGAAAATATGATCATGTTACATATAACATATGTTTTTGGGTTGTCTGGCTCTGGAACTGAAAATTAGTCCTGTTTAGAGTCTGTACAAGTGTCTCCGAAGGTTGGGCAGGTTTGGAAAGCTTTCTGGATGGAGAGCGGAGGTTGAGAGGAGAATCTATTTCGTGGGCTCTTTCCAGCCCTTGTTCCCCCACCCGCACCCCGAGCAGGCCGGATGATAACAGCAGTCTGTAGCACTATTTGTCTCTCATGCTGAGAGTAATTCTAGCTGGCCATTGGCATACTGGCTGCTTCTTCTTCCTTTTTGATAATCAGAGAGTGCAAGGAAAGGCCAACCTGAGGTATTTCACACACTGAGCTTAAATATTAAGAGATTGCTTTTACTTCATGGTAATGACAGGAATATACAGTTTTTATTCAACCATTTTTGAAGTATACTAGCTTGTAATTTAGTTTAACTTTAGGACACAAGGCTGACAAAGCCTGCTTGCTGTCCAATTTAGAGTTACAGGAAAAAAAGTTGAGAGCCATGATTCTAACCAGTGAGAGAAGAAATGACATCTGGAACCCAGCTGTGTCATCATAATCGGTGAGAGTGACCTACCAGCTCTGAGGGAGTGGGTGGCCGGGCCTTCTATTTGCCCGGGCTGAAATTTCAATTGCCATTATGAATTGGGACTCCTACATGAAACAAGTGTTTGAACACTATTGAGTGGAGCCTACTGTTTGTAGAAAACTGGCTCTGATTCCTAACTTCAAAGGGGCCAAAGAGACACATGAGAACCATGCTTTGTTCAGTGTAATTCACTAATCTTGCTGTACCCTGTTTTACTACACTTTATGAAGTCCACAAAGGAATCTTGGTTTTGATACAATGGGCTCAACAAGGTAAGACATGGTACAGACTGCCTTAACACTCAGTTAGTGGGAATATGGTGCTCAAAGGGAACCGGCCTACTTTTATTCAAACTGAGAGTAAAAATATATATAAAAAGATAAAAATGCAAAACAACTGAATCACTTACAGACTTTTATTTCTAAAGATCTAGGTAATAATTTAGGATGTGCTTGTATTGCTTAAAAAATGACATCATAAAACTTTGCCTCTTTCTCTCTTGCTTTTCTTTTTCTGAAAAACAAACTATCAACAATTTTAATACTAAATTTCCTCCCTGCTTTGTCAACTACTAGAGGTATTTTTATT